>CAWUFW010028830.1:0-20434 GCA_963921515.1 Calotriton arnoldi | reverse complement strand
TTCATTGGCTTCTGTGTTTGTCCTTCAGTGAATTCTGTCTTCTAATTGATTATGAGGCTTGTTAGTCCCTTACTTATTATGCCATGTCATCATTTGTACCCTCCCATGGCTATTGGTCCCTTTACTGCCAGTGTTACACTGTACGGACCTGTTATTTAGAGCACTATTTTTTTCCGTTGCACCTTCTCACCCGCTCCCCGCCCGCCTCCTGTTGCCTGTGCCTTATTCCCCCTCCCCCGCACTCCCATTGTCTCCATGCCTTCTACGCACCCCTCCCTCACTCCCACCTGCTCCGTGCCTCCTCTCGCCCCCCCCCGACCCCTCCCACACCGAGAACTCCCGCTTGCAATGCAATAGGTCTCTCGCGTAAAATGCGAGCCCCTATTGCATTGCACATGCCTGTTACCTTCACTTCTGGCCCCTATAATTTTTAAACTGGTCAAATAAAGTGCGTTTTCAATTTTCTGCTAATACACTTTCTACATGTAGCTTCTATACCAGTAGGCAGGAGAGGCTACAGCGCTCTTTATGTAAGTGGAAATATCCTCCTCCCAATATGGGCGCCATTCTTACGTGATAGCACATCTTTAGGAAGGATGGTAATGTAGGATCCCTATGGATGCTCGCTCAGCAGACAGAGAAGTAAGACAACGGGTATGCATCCTCTACTGGGCCAGCCATCTTGGGAGATGCGGGCAACAAAGATCAGAGAGGTAACAAAGGGTCGGACCTAAATCCCCCCTTTGAGATCCTAGGAAAGCTCCTGTTGTGGCCCCCGGAAACCGAAGAAGCCGAGGTACAGGGGGTTCGGGGACTGTGGAACTTCACCTCCCACTGACCAAATGGGAGAGGGGACATCCGGGGGAACAGAGTAGTCATGATGGAGCACTAGCGGGCAGGCGGAGCGGTGCTAAAGAGCACCTGCTCCCGGCTTTCAGACCCCCCTCCCATGGCTCTGTCCAGCCACCATTTAGTGTCGCTCATCGCCAGACTCCATCCTGTCGCCCTGGCTCCAGGGCCCATTCTCCTCCTCCTAGCCCCCATCCCCTCTCTGCAGACCCCACCCCCTACCCGGGAGCCTTGCTGCCCCTGATGCCTACTGGTGCCCCCATCCTCTTTATGCTGCACATAGGCTCCCCTTCTGCGTCTACCAACAGGCTCCCTTATGCCTCCACGCAGGCCTCCCTTGCTGCCCCCACTTGCATCCTCTTCTGCCCCATGTATTTGTCCACCCTCTCTTTGAAGTACTGTGCCTTACTCACCTAACCTGATTCTTAGCATTTCTTTTCTCGCCCTCTTTATCTAAATTCTCTGGCTACCATCCAATATCTACCCCTTTCCTACCCGCCCCCCTATATTCCTTCAGGTACCTCGCCCATTTTAAGGTCTAGTATTTGATTGCACAGATATCAAACAGACAGGTTTCCAACAATGTACAACAAATGGTCTTTGCTGTGCTGCCTCCCCTTTCCCTGTCAACCTGAGTTCCTGTCGCTATCTTCTTTTATCACACACACCAACATTCCACTGTGTACATCACATGCATGTAGATGATGAGTGCCAAGCAGGGATTCAGTAAGACGAGGCATATCATTACTGGTTTAGTCTGATGGGATCATGATAATGAGGACCCAGCTCAGCTGTATGGATTCGGGTCAGCACAGTGAAACTGGGACTAACTAAGTGTATCAGTTCCAGGTTCGGATAAAAAATCGTGAGTCGTGGCTCAAATCTGAATATGTTAATTACACCATGAGTGTATATGGCTGATGCCATGTGCAAACTGGCAGGCAAAGCCTGCTAAGAGTGACCAAGACATGCCACTTAGCGATTTCTTGAGAACATGCCAGGGAACCACTCTAGTTTCAAAGAGATGGATTTGCCCAATGGTCATGAGTGGTCAGCGGTGTTTCGCGCTTAAAATTATGCACAGAAGTCCTTCTGTTGGTGGGACCTCTGGGATTTGTGAGGCAGGGACCACTCTGCGCACTCTGAATAGCAGATTCCCATTCAGGTGACGACAACTAATGTGGAAGGGGATACTAGAAATTCCAACGCTACAGTACTTTCGCCCACTGAACCCACATATAGTTCACCAAACAGTTGCAATCATCACACCTATGAATTAAAAATATTCTTGCACTCCTTTTCTTGGGACACAGAGCTGTAGTTGTTAACTACTGCAGCTTCCTATATATTGAGTCACAGCATATCAGATCCGTAAGCTGTATAGTGTGCAGAATGGCCCATCAAGATCCTCACCAAAGGAGATCATGTCAAGAAGGTGACTTCCCTGTGCAGTAATGAAGAGAATTTAAACTGGTTGTATTGTTTATTGGTGCTTGAGCAATCGGGTTTCCGAATATTAAACTGAAAAAAATCCATCCTCCTATCCATGTAAGAAACCAGTGGAGCAATGATAGGTAGCCTTCTGGCAATTCCACAACTCAAACCCTCCTCCAAGGTCACCCGAGTCCTGAGAGACTTTATCTTTGGGCTGGATGTTACCTTTGATACACTTTCAAGAAGCTGTTACCTAAGACCTTTTAGTTTACCACAGCCCCACCCATATTAAAGGTTACTGTTGATGCTGTTTTTACAAAAGATGCTCTTGTAAATCATTACACTGCCATGCCATCCATCTGGTCTCACCGTTCACTCATTTCTTTCTCACTAGAACATCCAGGTATACTATTAAGGACACCCCACTGAAGTATCCTAATTTAAGAAGTACAGCTGAAAGAACCACTCTGCCCTTTCTTTTCACGTTACCTAATGCTACCTAATTGTTATTGCTACACTGAAGAGGCCTTAAGGCTCTGCTCTTTCAATGTGAAATAAATAATTAATTGCAGCGTTAAGGACCACATGAAAAACTTGTATACAAGCACACAAAGCTACAAACCCTGAAATAAAGTCAGAAACTTGAGTCTTAATAACATAGGAAATTGTGTCCCACTCTTTAGCATAATATCAAGCCAACACAAAGCATACAAAGCACTAAGAAGGTTGGTCAGGTTCAGTTTTGAATAACCCTAGCAATCAATACCCCATTCTTTTCAAAATCATTTCTATCACTTTTTATAATGCCAAAACTATTTTCACATCACTCACTATATTGAACTTTGCAAGCAACTTAATGACTTTATTCTAAATAAGATTATGAAAACTGCAGTAAATTCGCCACAACTGATAAACGGCGACAGTTCTTTTCAAACTGTCCTGCAATTTTATTTTGAAAACTCCTTCCTTCTTAACCAGGTTCTCTCTTGAAGAGGCCTCCAACAATGAAATGTGCATCACTTCCTCAAACAGAAAACCACAAATGTTGACAGCAATCCAGTTTCTACATGGCTCCTAAAGCAAAATACCTTGCTCTTTACCCCTTTTAGTTTGCCATTTGATCAATTTCACTATCATGGGAATCTCACATACCAGCTGAAAAAAGTCAAGTTACCCCTTTATTAAAGAAAGACAGTCTTTCTACTTCAAAGCTGTTCAACTTGAGACCTATTACTAACCTTCCAGTACTAGCCAAGATATTAGAACATTTTATTGTCCACCAGCTACAGCTTATCCTAGACCTTCACCCATCTTCTCTTTCCTATTTTCTCTGGTTTTGACCAGGCCATGGCCCCTTCTGGACATTTTGGGACCGATTCCAGCAGTTTAATGACCAGACATTCTCCATGCATGCGCTCCTGGATCTCTATGGGATCTTTACCACGACTGACTACTGCATTTCAGTAGAGAATTTCTTCACCACTCTAGGGACTTAGGAGGCACAGCAAGGAGGTTTCATTCCTTTCTTGATAACCATTTGGAAAAGTTTAATTAGGCCCTTGATACCATAAATGTTTTTATTATGGTGTTTCACAGGAGTCTTCACTGCCCGTGCCCGTTTAAATGTTTGCTGTCAGCCACATTTTGACCTGTTTGTGCTCTGTTGGGTATCAGTTCATTCATATGCTGACCAAACCCAGGTTAAATCAAACACACAAAAGGTGATGGTAAGAATGCTTGCAATAAGTCTAACCACTGGCTATACAGCTCGGAGTAACATTCCAACCCATTGTTATTTTGCCCACCATGCCACCTCAGCTTGGACCCAGCGATATGAAAATTGGACTTGACCCTGCACCAGTAGGAATAGTCCTGCCCAAACTCAGGTGGCTTGGTGGGCAAAAGAAGATGGGCTGGAATGCTACCATGAGCAGGTACTGGTGGTTGGACTTATTGCAAGCGTTCCTCTTATCACCTTTTTGTGTGTTTTCTGTGTGTTTGATGACTAAACCCAGGTAAACAAATTATTTTCTGGCCTAAAACCCATCAAGAACTGCAGGTGCTCTATTCGAGCACCAGGATTGTATGTTCAGATAATTTTCTCCAGTTACATGGCTGCAACATGGAGTTGATTAATTCCGGGTGTAAGGGCACAGTATACGTTAACCTCCATTCCACCCAAAGATTTTTAATGTGTCTCTCAAACTTTGAAGCCCGATAATAATAAAAACATTGGCTTCCTTTTAGATATGTGCAGACTTTCACTTCCTCATTAGAAAGAATAAACATACACTTCGAATGCTGTCTGTTAAATATTGTGCACCAATGGTTGTAGCAGATAGTTGTAGCAGCTATTAATTACCCACTAAACTGTTGTATATGCTCTCTACTCCTGTCTCTGCTCTGTAGACTCCAGCGAGCACAAAATGCTCCTAATGTTGGTCTGAAGATGAGAAATCACATTTCTACAGTTTGAAGGAATTTACATAGGGTGCATTTCTCAGACTGGATCTGCTTGAAAAACATGTTTCTTTGATTCTAAATTCAGCCCAACACGACCCACACCCCCTCACTTCCAAATTACAATCCTAGTTACCACTTTGTAACCTGGCAGGGCAATGACAAGGCCATGCTAGTTAATCCACGGGTCATCCTTGTTTCTTGGCCTGTCTGGCTTTTTCAGTAGAAGCCTCCTACATCTCAAACTCTCGTCCCTTGAACATCAGCTTTTTTACAATGACTGCGCTCTCTGTGGGCAAAAGCTGAAGACGGACCTGTTTAGTTGGCATGAATTACAAGACCAGCACCTAGATACCGAGGCAGGTAGTGTGCACCATGTAATTGCTGTTGTTTTACAGAAGATTAGGGCTTTCTCCATTCAAAGTTTTCAACTTTATTAATTCATATAAATTATATTTTTATTTATTAATTACATGTATTAATAATTAATGTATTTTATTATTCAGAATATGTTGCCATGTTGTATTATGCTGCTCTTAGAGCTTTGCATTTTCCAAAAAGACTCTGTATAGGCTTATAGGCCTCAGTAGTTTATTAAACCAAAGTCCATATAACTCATCTCGAGGCTGTGTGCATTAGAAGTGCTGCCTAGTAAATAACTGTGAATTGATAGCCCTCTCCCGATTAAATGACAAAAATAAAGCTTAATCTCAGGCAAAATAGATTTAATTACTTTGTAAACAGAGCCCTAAATGCAGAGATGTGGCTCAATAGGTATTTGCTAGAGGAGCCGACCTCCCTATCTTAACAGGTGAAATGCTCAGACTGGTGGGAACCAAACGCAGCAAGCTTGACTTCCTGCACGCCCCATTGAACAACGTTCAGACATAGCTGAAGAGAATTTGGATATGTATTAAAGCTAGGTTTTGCAGAACACTGCCAAGCTAGTTGGGGACTAGAGCAGAGAGAGTGCAAGCAGAGCAGGAGATGTGAGGCGTTTGGAACCGTGTTATAGGCTCTGTAGTCCAATGGCAAACAAAGCTGGGGAGACTGAATAAACTGCAAAGGTAGCAAATGTAGAAAGAGCTTCGAGCTCCAGATCAGCCTGGGGATGTGTATCGTGCCTTGCTGTTCCAAGTGCTAGATCCAGTTGGAATTGGTGTAGACAGGACGCCATCGGTAGAAGTTGTAAGATTGGTTCAGAGAAGTAGAAATAAAAAATGTCCCATGAGAGATCCTTGTGACTTTGGCAGACCCCTGTAATGAGAAGCTTTCCTGCATCCCACAGAACTTGCAGAAGGACATGAGGCTGCAGTGGAGGCTCATTCTGATATTCTGTAACCTATTCCTCGATAATATTGGTAGGAGAAGGCAATGCTGGCTCTACAAGGTAAGATAGCCTATGTGAGGATTCAAGCCTTTGTTTCTGGCATCCAGCCACGCTGCGTTTCCAGCTTGAAATCAGGGTACAATTTTGCTAAAACAGAATTAAGGAATATGTTGTTAGTTTAGAAACGGAGGACAGTCTCAGTCGATAAGGCGGCTGAAGAGCTGAGTTGCACTTAGGTTGCAACCAGACCTTATGGATATGCTTGTTTTCTTCACTTGGGTGACTGGATACATATATATATATATATACATATTACCTACCTGGCGCAGTCGGCAGTGGTAGTTATAGTTAGGACCTTGTTTCTATTCAAAATGCATTTATTCTTTTGCAATGGCTTTGGAGCCGTTTGACTGAATCTTAGTGAAATTCTTCCAAGCTGAATGACCTGCTCAGGTCAGCTCCTGTCTTGAAAGTTTGGGGTGATTCGTCCAGAGAAGCCGAGAAGAAGGGGGTCCCTAAACGCGTTTTCCCCATGTTAATTTCTATACGAACTTTAAACAAAGCTACAGCCCGAACTGCTGAGACGGAATTACACCAAATTTGGCAAAGGTAGGTCTTGGTCAGAAAGCGTGATTTTTTTAAAAATGGTGTAAATCCATTCAGTAGTTCCTGAGAAATTAAAAAATTTAAATATCGATATCTGAGCACCGGGGAGGACTTCGCGATCCTCCCGAGCACGCTTCATTCTGATTGGCTGCCAACACTCCAAACCAGGAAGTGTTGGCAGCGCCATCTTGTGATTCAGTGAAACCGAGTCAAGACAATAAAAAGATTAAAAACAAGAAAAGGGGCAGGGTAGAAACACCCTGACCCTAGAGCTGCTCAGGGGTCCCGAAGGACCCCAGGGACATAAAGCATTTTTTTTTTAAAAACATAATCGGCCGAATTTGCCCTGTGTGTGCGAATCAAGCCAAAATATTTTAAAAATGAAGAGCGGCCTCCCGCGCTTTGTATTCTATAAGCCCCGGGTGGGCCAGGTCACGGGAGCAATGTGCAATAAATGGCGGGGCTCCCCCCAAGCCCCAGGGACCACCACCTTCCTGGGGCTTAAATTAAAATGTTTAAGTGTGGAGGCCCTGCCTCCCACTGCCCGGGGACCACCACCTCCCTGGGGCATTGATCATGAAGTGTGGGGTCCTCAGGACAGAAAGGGACCTCATTGCCCCACCAGTGCGCCAGGAGGCGCGTTTGCAGAAGTGGTGTAAAGGGGGCAGCCTGGACCCACTCTCAGCAATCCAGCTGTGTTGGGCTTACTGGAGGTACCTGGTGGGCTAGTTGGCCCCTAGGGACCCCTCAGGATTCAAGGGGATTTAATCCCCAACCCAGAATGCGCCAGGAGGCACGTTTGCAGAGTGGTGGAGAAAGGGGTGTGGCCTGTGTCCACCTTTTAGCAATCCCACTATCTGGGGCATACTGGAGGGCATCAGGTAGGCTAGTTGGCCCCTAAGGACCCCCAGCAGTGAAGGGACTTTAATCCTCATCCAAGCGCACCAGGAGTGCATTTGCAGAGTGGTGGAGCAAGGGGGCATGGCCTGCTATGAGAATTTAGTAATCCCTGCTGTGTGGGACTTACTAGGAGGTAATAGGAGGGTAGTTGGCCCCAAGGTTCACCTTGGAGCCAACTACCCTCCTGTACCTCCCAATAAGTCCTGCTCATTGTTGGAGATGCTGAGAAGGTCTTCGGAGGCCACGCTAACCTTTCTCCACCACTCTGCAAATGCGACCTCCTGGCACAGTACTGGTTGGGGGATGCAGTCCACTTTGCTCCTGAGGAGATTTGTACCCAAGTAGCCCTCCTGGTACCTCCCTAAATCTACGCAGTGGAATTCCTGATCGCTGGGTTGGAGGCCCAGCCCCTGTTCTCCACCACTCTGCAAGCGTGACTACCAGTTGAGTAGCATTTGTAGTGTAATAGGTCTGCATTTGCAAGGTTAGAGCTATTGAAGTTGTAAATCTAAAAGTTTTTTACTAATGTTTTTTGGAGTGGAGTGGATGGTACTTTGTGTGTAGTGGAGATTATGTGGTATGTTGTGCAGTGAAATTATGTGGATAGAAAGTATGTGGTAATTAGTGTATAGGAATTATGTAGAGTGGGATTATGTGTTATGGAGGTAATTATGTGGTATGGTAGTCTGAGTTGTGAGTGGTAATCTCAGGTTTAGTCTTCCTCGTTTCCATAGAAGCTAAATTATGAACTCAATTAGACAAAAAAGAAGGAATCACTGAGAGCATTTCTGGACCTAGTCAGAGGTATGAGCAGGGCCACTGGAATTACGCGACTGTTTGGCTGCACCGACTTTCGGCACAATTATACATTTTCCGCATTAGCCACTTAATCCATCATCTGCTACCTAATCTGCAGATTTGAACACAAAAGCCTTGTTTCTGAGCTCAAATGGCTCAAATGTTACCAAAAATGCAGCGACAAGTGTTACAGCAGCATGGTGGAAGGCCCCTTCGTAAACCTAGAATGGTCACATGTTACTTATTTCTAAATGCGGGTGTTAGGTTGGTACTAATGGTGTGCAAGCCACTTTTGCTTCTTTCTGCGCATCTCTTGCCACTTTCTGCATTTCTGTTGCTTCTTTCTCACCTTTCTTTTTTCTGCACTTCTTTGCCTCTCTCTGCTCATCTCTTCCACTTTCTGCACCTCTCTTGCCTCTTTCTGCAACTCTGTTCCCTCTTTCTGCACCTCTCCTGCCTGTTTCTGCACCTTTCTTGCCTCTTTCTACACTTCTCTTGCCTTTTCTGCACCTCTGTTGTTTCTTTCTGCACTTCTCTTGCCTCTTTCTGCACACCTCTTGCCTCTTTCTGCACCTCTGTTGCTTCCTTCTGCACATCTCTTGCTTCTTTCTGCACCTCTGTTGCTCCTTTCTACACCCCTCTTTCCTCTTCTCTGCAACCCCTCTTCCCTCTTTCTGCACCTCTCTTGCCTCAGTCTGCCCACATGTTCCCTGTTTCTGTACCCCTTTTGCCTGTTTCTGCAACTCTCTTGCCTCTTTTGGCAGTTCTCTTGCCTCCTTCTTCACCTCACTTGCCTCTTTCTGCAACTCTCTTGCCTCTTTCTGCAGTTCTCTTGCCTCTTTCTGCACCTCTCTTGCCTCTTTCAACACGTCTCTTGCCTCTTTCTGCACCTCTCTTGCCTCTTTCTGCACCTCACTTGCTTCTTTCTGCACCCCTTTTGCCTGTTTCTGCACCCCTCTTCCTCTTTGTGCAACTCTGTTGCCTCTTTCTACACCTCTCTTCCCTCTTCGGCACCTCTGTTGCTTCTTTTTGCACCTCTCCTGACTCTTTCTGCACCTTCGTGCCTCTTTCCAGCACCTCTGTTGCTTCTTTACTGCAGTTCTCTTCCTTCTTTCTGCACCCTCCTGCCTCTTTCTGTATCCCTCTTGTCTCTTTACGCACCTCTCCTAACCCTTTCTGCACCCCTCTTGTCTGTTTTTGCACCTCTGTTGGTTCTTTCTGCCTCTTTTGCTTCGTTCTGCATTTCACTTGCCTCTTTCCTTACCCCTCTTGCCTCTTTCTGCACCTCTGTTGGTTCTTTCTGCAGTGCTCTTGCTTCTTTCTGCACCTCTGTTCCAAATATCTGCATCCCTCTTGCCTTTTTCTGCATCTCTCTTGCCTCAGTCTGCCCACCTGTTCTCTCTTTCTGCACACCTTTTGCCTGTTTCTGCAACTCTCTTGCCTCTTTCTGTAGTTCTCTTGCCCTCCTTCTGCACCTCACTTGCCTCTTTTGCACCTCTGTTGGTTCTTTTGCACTGCTCTTGCTTCTTTCTGCACCTCTCTTGCAAATTTCTATACCCCTCTTGCCTCTTTCTGCACTCCTCTTACCTGTTTCTGCACCTCTATTGCCTCTGTCTGCACCCTGTTCCCTCTTTCAGTACCTCTTTTGCCTGTTTCTGCAACTCCCTTGCCTCGTTCTGCCCAGTTCTCTTGCCTCCTACTGCACCTCTGTTGCTTCTTTCTGCACTTCTCATGCCTCTATCTGTACCCGTTGCTCATTCTGCACTTCCCATGCCTATTATTGCACCTGTCTTGCTTCTTTCTGCACCCGTTGTCTCTTTCTGCACTCGTCTTCACTTTTTCTGCACCTCTCTGCCTCTTTCTGCACTTACTCTTGCTTCTTTCTACACCTCTGTTGCTTCTTTCAGCAATCTCTCTTGCCTCTTTCTGCACTTCTCTTGCCTGTTTCTGCACCTCTCTTGCCTCTTTGGCACCTCTCTTGTAAATTTCTGCACCTCTTGCCACTTTCTGCATTTCTGTTGCTTCTTTCTGCAACTTTCTTTTTCTGCCTTCTTTTGCCTCTCTCTGCTCATCTCTTCCACTTTCTGCACCTCTCTTGCCCCTCTTTCTGCAACTCTGTTCCCTCTTTCTGCACTCTCCTGCCTGTTTCTGCACCTTTCTTGCACTCTTCTACACTTCTCTTGCCTTTTTCTGCACCTCTGTTGTTTCTTTCTGCACTTCTCTTGCCTCTTTCTGCACACCTCTTGCCTCTTTCTGCACCTCTGTTGCTTCCTTCTGCACATCTCTTGCTTCTTTCTGCACTCTGTTGCTCCTTTCTACACCCCTCTTCTCCTCTTTCTGCAACCCTCTTCCCTCTTTCTGCACCTCTCTTGCCTCAGTCTGCCCACATGTTCCCTGTTTCTGTACCCCTTTTGCCTGTTTCTGCAACTCTCTTGCCTCTTTTGGCAGTTCTCTTGCCTCCTTCTTCACCTCACTTGCCTCTTTCTGCAACTCTCTTGCCTCTTTCTGCAGTTCTCTTGCCTCTTTCTGCACCTCTTTGCCTCTTTCTAACACGTCTCTTGCCTCTTTCTGCACCTCTCTTGCCTCTTTCTGCACCTCACTTGCTTCTTTCTGCACCCCTTTTGCCTGTTTCTGCACCCCTCTTCCCTCTTTGTGCAACTCTCTTGCCTCTTTCTACCACCTCTCTTCCCTCTTTCGGCACCTCTGTTGCTTCTTTTGCACCTCCTCCTGACTCTTTCTGCACCCTTCAGTGCCTCTTTCAGCACTCTCTGTTGCTTCTTTCTGCAGTTCTCTTCCTTCTTTCTGCACCCCTCCTGCCTCTTTCTGTATCCTCTTGTCTCTTTACGCACCTCTCCTAATCCCTTTCTGCACCCTCTTGTCTGTTTTTGCACCTCTGTTGGTTCTTTCTGCACCTCTTTTGCTTCTGTTCTGCATTTCCACTTGCCTCTTTCCTTACCCCTCTTGCCTCTTTCTGCACCTCTGTTGGTTTCTTTCTGCAGTGCTCTTGCTTCTTTCTCGCACCTCTGTTCCAAATTCTGCTATCCCTCTTGCCTTTTTCTGCACTCTCTTGCCTCAGTCTGCCCACCTGTTCTCTCTTTCTGCACACCTTTTGCCTGTTTCTGCAACTCTCTTGCCTCTTTCTGCAGTTCTCTTGCCTCCTTCTGCACCTCACTTGCCTCTTTTTGCACCTCTGTTGGTTCTTTTGCACTGCTCTTGCTTCTTTCTGCACCTCTCTTGCAAATTTCTATACCCCTCTTGCCTCTTTCTGCACTCCTCTTACCTGTTTCTGCACCTCTATTGCCTCTGTCTGCACCCCTGTTCCCTCTTTCAGTACCTCTTTTGCCTGTTTCTGCAACTCCCTTGCCTCCTTCTGCAGTTCTCTTGCCTCCTACTGCACCTCTGTTGCTTCTTTCTGCACTTCTCGTGCACTCTATCTGTACCCGTTGCTTCATTCTGCACTTCCCATGCCTATTATTGCACCTGTCTTGCTTCTTTCTGCACCCGTTGTCTCTTTCTGCACTTGTCTTCACTTTTTCTGCACCTCTCTCTGCCTCTTTCTGCACTTCTCTTCTTCTTTCTACACCTCTGTTGCTCTTTCAGCAATTCTCTTGCCTCTTTCTGCACTCTCTTGCCTGTTTCTGCACCTCTCCTGCCTCTTTCTCGCACCTCTCTTGCATAATTTCTGCACCCTCTTGCCACTTTCTGCATTTCTGTTGCTTCTTTGCAACCTTCTTTTTCTGCACTTCTTTTGCCTCTCTCTGCTCATCTCTTCCACTTTCTGCACCTCTCTTGCCTCTTTCTGCAACTCTCGTTCCCTCTTTCTGCACCTCTCCTGCCTGTTTCTGCACCTTTCTTGCCTCTTTCTACACTTCTCTTGCCTTTTTCTGCACCTCTGTTGTTTCTTTCTGCACTTCTCTTGCCTCTTTCTGCACACTCTTGCCTCTTTCTGCACCTCTGTTGCTTCCTTCTGCACATCTCTTGCTTTTTCTGCACCTCTGTTGCTCCTTTCTACACCCCTCTTTCCTCTTTCTGCAACCCTCCTCCTCTTTCTGCACCTCTCTTGCCTCAGTCTGCACCACATGTTCCCTGTTCCTGTACCCCTTTGCCTGTTTCTGCAGCTCTCTTTGCCTTCTTGGCAGTTCTCTTGCCTCCTTTCTTCACCTCACTTGCCTCTTTCTGCAACTTCTCTTGCCTCTTTCTGCAGTTCTCTTGCCTCTTTCTGCACCTCTCTGCTGCCTCTTTGCAACACGTCTCTTGCCTCTTTCTGCACCCTCTTGCCTCTTTCTGCACCTCACGTGCTTCTTTCTGCACCCCTCTTGCCTGTTTCTGCACCCCTCTCTTCCCTCTTTGTGCAACCTCTTGCCTCTTTCTACACCTCTCTTCCCTCTTTGGCACCCTCTGTTGCTTCTTTTGCACCTCTCCTGACTCTTTCTGCACCCTTCGTGCCTCTTTCAGCACCCTCTGTTTGCTTCTTTCTGCCAGTTCTCTTCCTTCTTTCTGCACCCCTCCTGCCTCTTTCTGTATCCCTCTTGTCTCTTTGCGCACCTCTCCTAACCCTTCTGCACCCCTCTTTGTCTGTTTTGCACCTCTGTTGGTTCTTTCTGCACTCTCTTTTGCTTCGTTCTGCATTTCACTTGCCTCTTTCCTTACCCCTCTTGCCTCTTTTCTGCACTCTGTTGGTTTCTTTCTGCAGTGCTCTTGCTTCTTTCTGCACCTCTGTTCCAAATATCTGCATCCCTCTTGCCTTTTTCTGCATCTCTCTTGCCTCAGTCTTGCCCACCTGTTCTCTCTTTCTGCACACCTTTTGCCCATGTTTCTGCAACTCTCTTGCCTCTTTCTGTAGTTCTCTTGCCTCCTTCTGCACCTCACTTGCCTCTTTCTGCACCTCTGCTTGGTTCTTTTGCACTGCTCTTGCTTCTTTCTGCACCTCTCTTGCAAATTTCTATACCCCTCTTGCCTCTTTCTGCACTCCTCTTACCTGTTTCTGCACCTCTATTGCCTCTGTCTGCACCCCTGTTCCCTCTTTCAGCTACCTCTTTGCCTGTTTCTGCAACTCCCTTGCCTCGCTTCTGCAGTTCTCTTGCCTCCCTACTGCACCTCCTGTTGCTTCTTTCATGCACTTCCTCATGCCTCTATCTGTACCCGTTGCTTCACTTCTGCACTTCCCTATGCCTATTATTGCACCTGTCTTGCTTCTTTCTGCACCCGTTGTCTCTTTCTGCACTCGTCTTCACTTTTTCTGCACTCTCTTGCCTCTTTCTGCACTTCTCTTGCTTCTTTCTACACACTCTGTTGCTTCTTTCAGCAATTCTCTTGCCTCTTTCTGCACTTCTCTTGCCTGTTTCTGCACCTCTCTTGCCTCTTTCGGCACCCTCTCTTGCAAATTTCTGCACCTCTCTTGCCACTTTCTGCATTTCTGTTGCTTCTTTCTGCCAACTTTCTTTTTTCTGCACTTCTTTTGCTCTCTCTGCTCATCTCTTCCACTTTCTGCACCTCTCTTGCCTCTTTCTGCAACTCTGTTCCCTCTTTCTGCACCTCTCCTGCCTGTTTCTGCACCTTCTTGCCTCTTTTCTACACTTCTCTTGCCTTTTTCTGCACCTCTGTTGTTTCTTTCTGCACTTCTCTTCGCCTCTTTCTGCACACCTCTTGCCTCTTTCTGCACCTCTGTTGCTTCCTTCTGCACATCTCTGCTTCTTTCTGCACCTCTGTTGCTCTCTTTCTACACCCCTCTTTCCTCTTTCTGCAACCCCTCTTCCCTCTTTCTGCACCTCTCTTGCCTCAGTCTTGCCCACATGTTTCCCTGTTTCTGTACCTTTTGCCTGTTTCTGCAACTCTCTTGCCTCTTTTGGCAGTTCTCTTGCCTCCCTTCTTCACCTCACTTGCCTCTTTCTGCAACTCTCTTGCCTCTTTCTGCAGTTCTCTTGCCTCTTTCATGCACCTCTCTTGCCTCTTCAACACGTCTCTTGCCTCTTTCTGCACCTCTCTTGCCTCTTTCTGCACCTCACTTGCTTCTTTCTGCACCCTTTTGCCTGTTTCTGCACCCCTCTTCCCTCTTTGTGCAACTCTCTTGCCTCTTTCTACACCTCTCTTCCCTCTTTCGGCACCTCTGTTGCTCTCTTTCTGCACCTCTCCTGACTCTTTCTGCACCCATTCGTTGCCTCTTTCAGCACCTCTGTTGCTTCTTTCTGCAATTCTCTTCCTTCCTTTCTGCACCCCTCCTGCCTCTTTCTGTATCCCTCTTGTCTCTTTCGCACCTCTCCTAACCCTTTCTGCACCCCTCTTGTCTGTTTTCGCACCTCTGTTGGTTCCTTTCTGCACCTCACTCTGCCTCTGTTCTGCATTTCACTTGCCTCTTTCCTTACCCCTCTTGCCTCTTTCTGCACCTCTGTTGGTCTCTTTCTGCAGTGCTCTTGCTTCTTTCTGCACCTCTGTTCCAAATATCTGCATCCCTCTTGCCTCTTTCTGCATCCTCTCTTGCCTCAGTCTGCCCACCTGTTCTCTCTTTCTGCACACCTTTTGCCTGTTTCTGCAACTCTCTTGCCTCTTTCTGTAGTTCTCTTGCCTCCTTCTGCACCTCACTTGCCTCTTTTTGCACCTCTGTTGGTTCTTTTGCACTGCTCTTGCTTCTTTCTGCACCTCTCTTGCAAATTTCTACTACCCCTCTTGCCTCTTTCTGCACTCCTCTTACCTGTTTCTGCACCTCTATTGCCTCTGTCTGCACCCCCTGTTCCCTCTTTCCAGTACCTCTTTTGCCTGTTTCTGCAACTCCCTTGCCTCGTTCTGCAGTTCTCTTGCCTCCTACTGCACCTCTGTTGCTTCTTTCTGCACTTCTCGTTGCCTCTATCTGTACCCATTGCTTCATTCTGCACTTCCCATGCCTATTATTGCACCTGTCTTTCTTCTTTCTGCACCCGTTGTCTCTTTCTGCACTTCGTCTTCCACTTTTTCTGCACTCTCTTGCCTCTTTCTGCACTTCTCTTGCTTCTTTCTGCACCTCTGTTGCTCTTTCAGCAATCCTCTTGCCTCTTTCTGCACCTTCTCTTGCCTGCTTTCTGCACCCCTCTTGCCTCTTTTCGGCACCTCTTCTGCAAATTTCTGCACCCCTCTTGCCACTTTCTGCATTTCTGTTGCTTCTTTCTGCAACCTTCTTCCTTTTCTGCACTTCTTTTGCCTCTCTCTGCTCACTCTCTTCCACTTTCTGCACCCTCTTGCCTCTTTCTGCAACTCTGTTCCCTCTTTCTGCACCTCTCCTGCCTGTTTCTGCACCTTTCTTGCCCTCTTTCTACACTTCTCTTGCCTTTTTCTGCACCTCTGTTGTTTCTTTCTGCACTTCTCTTGCCTCTTTCTGCACACCTCTTGCCTCTTTCTGCACCTCTGTTGCTTCCTTCTGCACATCTCTTGCTTCTTTCTGCACCTCTGTTGCTCCTTTCTACACCCCTCTTTCCTCTTTCTGCAACCCCTCTTCCCTCTTTCTGCACCTCTCTTGCCTCAGTCTGCCCACATGTTCCCTGTTTCTGTGCCCTTTTGCCTGTTTCTGCAACTCTCTTGCCTCTTTGGCAGTTCTCCTGCCTCCTTCTTCACCCTCACTTGCCTCTTTCTGCAACTCTCTTGCCTCTTTCTGCAGTTCTCTTGCCTCTTTCTGCACTTCTCTTGCCTCTTTCAACACGTCTTCTTGCCTCTTTCTGCACCTCTCTTGCTCTCTTTCTGCACCTCACGTGCTTCTTTCTGCACCCCTCTTGCCTGTTTCTGCACCCCTCTTCCCTCTTTGTGCAACTCTCTTGCCTCTTTCTACACCTCTCTCTTCCCTCTTTCGGCACCTCTGTTGCTTCTTTCTGCACCTCTCCTGACTCTTTCTGCACCCTTACGTGCCTCTTTCCAGCACCTCTGTTGCTTCTTTCTGCAGTTCTCTTCCTTCTTTCTGCACCCCTCCTGCCTCTTTCTGTATCCTCTTGTCTCTTTCGCGCACCTCTCCTAACCCTTTCTGCACCCCTCTTGTCTGTTTTTGCACCTCTGTTGGTTTCTTTCTTGCACCTCTTCTTGCTTCGTTCTGCATTTCACTTGCCTCTTTCCTACCCCTCTTGCCTCTTTCTGCACCTCTGTTGGTTCTTTTCTGCAGTTCTCTTGCTTCTTTCTGCACCTCTGTTCCAAATATCTGCATCCTCTTGCCTTTTCTGCATCTCTTGCCTCAGTCTGCCCACCTGTTCTCTCTTTCTGCACACCTTTTGCCTGTTTCTGCAACTCTCTTGCCTCTTTCTGTAGTTCTCTTGCCTCCTTCTGCACCTCACTTGCCTCTTTTTGCACCTCTGTTGGTTCTTTTGCACTGCTCTTGCTTCTTTCTGCACCTCTCTTGCAAATTTCCCTATACCCCTCTTGCCTCTTTCTGCACTCCTCTTACCTGTTTCTGCACCTCTATTGCCTCTGTCTGCACCCCTGTTCCCTCTTTCAGTACCTCTTTTGCCTGTTTCTGCAACTCCCTTGCCTCGTTTCTGCAGTTCTCTTGCCTCCTACTGCACCTCTGTTGCTTCTTTCTGCACTTCTCATGCCTCTATCTGTACCCGTTGCTTCATTCTGCACTTCCCATGCCTATTATTGCACCTGTCTTGCTTCTTTCTGCACCCGTTGTCTCTTTCTGCACTCGTCTTCCACTTTTTCTGCACCTCTCTTGCCTCTTTCTGCACCTCTCTTGCTTCTTTCTACACCTCTGTTGCTTCTTTCAGCAATTCTCTTGCCTCTTTCTGCACTTCTCTTGCCTGTTTCTGCACCTCTTGCCTCTTTCGGCACCTCTCTTGCAAATTTCTTGCACCCTCTTGCCACTTTCTGCATTTCTGTTGCTTCTTTCTGCAACTTTCTTTTTCTGCACTTCTTTTGCCTCTCTCTGCTCATCTCTTCCACTTTCTGCACCTCTCTTGCCTCTTTCTGCAACTCTGTTCCCTCTTTCTGCACCTCTCCTGCCTGTTTCTGCACCTTTCTTGCCTCTTTCTACACTTCTCTTGCCTTTCTCTGCACCTCTGTTTGTTTCTTTCTGCACTTCTCTTGCCTCTTTCTGCACACCTCTTGCCTCTTTCTGCACCTCTGTTGCTTCCTTCTGCACATCTCTTGCTTCTTTCTGCACCTCTGTTGCTCCTTTCTCTACACCCCTCTTTCCTCTTTCTGCAACCCCTCTTTCCTCTTTCTGCACCTCTCTTGCCTCAGTCTGCCCACCATGTTCCCTGTTTCTGTACCCCTTTTGCCTGTTTCTGCAACTCTCCTTGCCTCTTTTGGCAGTTCTCTTGCCTCCTTCTTCACCTCGCTGCCTCTTTCCTGCACACCTCTCTTGCCTCTCTTCTGCAGTTCTCTGCCTCTTTCTGCACCTCTCTTGCCTCTTTCAACACGTCCTTGCCTCTTTCTGCCTCTCTCTGCCTCTTTCTGCACCTCACTTGCTTCTTTCTGCACCCCTTTTGCCTGTTTCTGCACCTCTCTTCCTCTTTGTGCAACTCTCTTGCCTCTTTCTACACCTCTCTCTCCCTCTTTCGCATCCTCTGTTGCTTCTTTTGCACCTCTCCCGACTCTTTCTGCACCCTTCTTGCCTCTTTCAGCACCTCTGTTGCTTCTTTCTGCAATTCTCTTCTTCTTTCTGCACCCCTCCTGCCTCTTTCTGTATCCCTCTCTGTCTCTTTGCGCCTTCCTTAACCCTTTCTGCACCCTCTTGTCTGTTTTTGCACCTCTGTTGGTTCTTTCTGCACCTCTCTTGCTTCGTTCTGCATTTCACTTGGCCTCTTTCTATACCCCTCTTGCCTCTTTCTGCACCTCTGTTGGGTTCCTTTCTGCAGTGCTCTTGCTTCTTTCTGCACCTCTGCTTCCAAATATCTGCAACCCTCTTGCCTTTTTCTGCATCTCTCTTGCCTCAGTCTGCCCACCTGTTCTCTCTTTCTGCACACCTTTTGCCTGTTTCTGCAACTCTCTTTGCCTCTTTCTGTGGTCCTCTTGCCTCCTTCTGCACCTCACTTGCCTCTTTTTGCACCTCTGTTGGTTCTTTTGCACTGCTCTTGCTTCTTTCTGCACCTCTCTTGCACAATTTCTATACCCCCTCTTGCCTCTTTCTGCACTCCTCTTACCTGTTTCTGCACCTCTATTGCCTCTGTCTGCACCCCTGTTCCTCTTTCAGTACCTCTTTTGCCTGTTTCTGCAACTCCTTGCCTCGTTCTGCAGTTCTCTTGCCTCCTACTGCACCTCTGTTGCTTCTTTCTGCACTTCTCGTGCCTCTATCTGTACCCGTTGCTTCATTCCTGCACTTCCCCATGCCTATTATTGCACCTGTCTTGCTTCTTTCTGCCCGTTGTCTCTTTCTGCACTTGTCTTCACTTTTTCTGCACCTCTCTCTTGCCTCTTTCTGCACTTCTCTTGCTTCTTTCTACACCTCTGTTGCTTCTTTCAGCAATTCTCTTGCCTCTTTCTGCACTTCTCTTGCCTGTTTCTGCACCCTCTCTTGCCTCTTTCGGCACCTCTCTTGCATAATTTCTGCACCCCTCTTGCCCTTTTCTGCATTTCTGTTGCTTCTTTCTGCAACCTTCTTTTTCTCTGCACTTCTTTGCCTCTCTCTGCTCATCTCTTCCACTTTCTGCACCTCTCTTGCCTCTTTCTGCAACTCTGTTCCCTCTTTCTGCACCCTCTCCTGCCTGTTTCTGCACCTTTCTTGCCTCTTTCTACACTTCTCTTGCCTTTTTCTGCACCTCTGTTGTTTCTTTCTGCACTTCTCTTGCCTCTTTCTGCACACCTCTTGCCTCTTTCTGCACCTCTGTTGCTTCCTTCTGCACATCTCTTGCTTCTTTCTGCACCTCTCGTTGCTCCTTTCTACACCCCTCTTTCCTCTTTCTGCAACCCTCTTCCCTCTTTCTGCACCTCTCTTGCCTCAGTCTGTCCCACACTGTTCCCTGTTTCTGTACCCCTTTTGCCTGTTTCTGCAACTCTCTTGCCTCTTTTGGCAGTTCTCTTGCCTCCTTCTTCACCTCACTTGCCTCTTTCTGCAACTCTCTTGCCTCTTTCTGCAGTTCTCTTGCCTCTTTCTGCCTCTCCCTTGCCTCTTTCAACACGTCTCTTGCCTCTTTCTGCACCTCTCTTGCCTCTTTCTGCACCTCACTTGCTTCTTTCTGCACCCCTTTTGCCTGTTTCTGCACCCCCTCTTCCCTCTTTGTGCAACTCTCTTGCCTCTTTCTACACCTCTCTTCCCTCTTCGGCACCTCTGTTGCTTCTTTTTTGCACCTCTCCTGACTCTTTCTGCACCCTTCGTGCCTCTTTCCAGCACCTCTGTTGCTTCTTTTCTGCAGTTCTCTTCCTTCTTTCTGCACCCCTCCTGCCTCTTTCTGTATCCCTCTTGTCTCTTTGCGCACCTCTCCTAACCCTTTCTGCACCCCTCTTGTCTGTTTTGCACACTCTGTTGGTTCTTTCTGCACCTCTTTTGCTTCGTTCTGCATTTCACTTGCCTCTTTCCCTTACCCCCTCTTTGCCTCTTTCTGCACCTCTGTTGGTTTCTTTCTGCCAGTGCTCTTGCTTCTTTCTGCACCTCTGTTCCCAATATCTGCATCCCTTGCCTTTTCTGCATCTCTCTTGCCTCAGTCCGCCCACCTGTTCTCTCTTTCTGCACACCTTTTGCCTGTTCTACCGCAACTCTCTTGCCTCTTTCTGTAGTTCTCTTGCCTCCCTTCTGCACCTCACTCGCCTCTTTTTGCACCCTCTGTTGGTTCTTTTGCACTGCTCTTGCTACTTTCTGCACCTCTCTTGCAAATTCTATACCCCTCTTGCCTCTTTCTGCACTCCTCTTACCTGTTTCTGCACCTCTGTTGCCTCTGTCTGCACCCTGTTCCCTCTTTCCAGTACCTCTTTTTGCCTGTTTACACCCAACTCCCTTGCCTCGTTCTGCAGTTCTCTTGCCTCCTACTGCACCTCTGTTGCTTCTTTCTGCACTTCTAGATGCCACTCTATCTGTACCCGTTGCTTCATTCTGCACTTCCCATGCCTGTTGTTGCACCTGTCTTGCTTCTTTCTGCACCACGTTGTCTCTTTTCTGCACTCGTCTTCACT
>CAWUFW010028829.1:0-20434 GCA_963921515.1 Calotriton arnoldi | reverse complement strand
GTAGTGTTCTTACCTTTCTGAGCATATGGAATGTTATTACTGTTTCAATTACGCAGCCTAAAATGTGGAATGGGCATCTTGTGAATAGTTTGTAAGCAGCTTGTCAGTTGGCAGCTGCAGGGTTTGATGCTGGATGGGGTTTTCTTTATGTCCTTGTACCTAACAAACCCAAACCCTTACTTCATCCATTTCCTGCTGCCGTGTGTACTTCATTATACTTGGCGACGACTGGAAGAAGAAACGACCTCACGCATCCAACGTGAATTCCGAAAACCTCAACACATCAAGCTTACCTCTTCAACAGTTGTGGGGTCTTCCTGGCCTCATCCGCTCTCAAGTAAGGAGATCGGAGGCTCATTCACGCAACATCTGCCCTCTCATTTCCAGCTGAGAAGGGATCCGTAAAACCAGTGTGGGACTGCTGTGTTCTGTCCTAAAGTTTTGGGATATCCAAACGCGGGGTGCTGCCTAGAAAATCCTGTAAGTACTTGGATTTCTTTATTTTGGTGAGAAAGAGTGTGGCCTAGCAAGCAAGCTCCAGTGCGAGATGAGGCGCAGGCCAGTGAGCTCCAGCGCGAGACGAGGCGCGTGCTTTCCCGTGACATCCAGTGCAAGATGAGGCGCGAGTTCCTGCGCGAGCTCCGGCGTGAAACCAAGCACGAGCACGCTGCGTGAGCACTCCCCTTTACACAGCGCGCAACCTGATGTGGGCCGGTCCTTGACGTCACGGCATTGTTACGACCCCACGCACTCATCTGCCCTCTTCGCTGATACGCACAGCCTGTTCCCTTGGTTACGCGTGTCAGTCCATTACGCGTGTCAGCCTGCTTTCTCTGCATCGCTGACACGCACAGCTGTTTTTCTTGATTACGCGTGTCAGTCTACTTTCTTTACATCCCTGACATGCACAGCTTGTCTCATTGGTAAAGTGCCTTAAGTTCATACGTGTGTCAGTCTGCTTTCTCTGCATCGCTGACACGCACAGCTGTTTCTCTTGATTACGCGTGTCAGTCCACTTTCTGTACATCGCTGATACGCACAGCTGGTCTCATTGGTAAAGTGCCTTATGTTCTTTCGCCTCATCTCTGACACACACAGCCAATACTTTTATCATACTTACTTGCATATAATTTTGGTTTCTCTTGGTTACGTGTGTCAGTTTATTTATTTTTTTGCATCGCTGATACACACAGCTTGCCTCATTAGTAAAGTGCCTCAAGTTCATTCGCGTCATCGCTGACACACACAGCTAATACACAATTTTGGTCACAATTCTTTACTCTGGTCACCTTTGTTTTATCCTTCCAAGATGCAGAATGTTCCGGCTCCAGCCTTTTTTTTGTCTTCGCCTGGTGAACCTAATTTACCATGGCTTAAATGGAAGAAAGTTTTCGCAAACTATGCCAGGGTTTGCGGAACCTCGCTTAGCGCAGAAAGGAAAACATCCTTATTAATGCATTGTCTGGGAGCAGAAGGACAAGAGGTTTATGAACACCTTCCTGACCTCTCAGATAATGATTCGTCTACCCTCAATGAATTTGAAATTGCAATAAAAAATTAGACTTACATTTTTTACCAAAATTAAGCACAGTCCTTGAAAGATATCACTTTGGTCGACGCATGCAAAGAAGAGAAGAATCTGTTGAGCAGTATATTACAGAGCTACGAAAATTGGCCTCCACATGCAATTTTGGAGCTTCTTTGAAAGAACGCCTCCGAGATCAGATGATGTTGGGTTGTAGCATCGACAAAGCAAGAGACAATCTCTGGCAGAAAGACAATCCCTCTTTACACGAAGTAGTTACCATTGCGAAAACGTATGAACACTCTAAAGTATGTTTGGACACAATACACAAATCCACTCAACATGAAAAGGAACATGCATCAGTGATGAATGTGGGCAATGATAAGGAGAGAAACAACAAAAATGAAGGGGCAAAAAGCACAATTCAGTATAAGTCTCCGAGTCAACCTATTACTTTAAAAAATTTCAAAGGTAAAAATGAGGTTCAACCCAGTATCTCGAAACATTTCCTCAGCAAATGTTTCAGATGCGGAAATCCAGGTCATATGGCAAATTTCAAGGATTGTCCTGGTTGGAAGGCGTCCTGCTCCTCTTGTGGACGGAAAGGACACTTCACTAGATGTTGTAGATCTGGTAGAGATCGGAAAAATGTAAGGGAGAGTAGATTTATTTGAAGAAGACATTGAAGAAATTAATATCTGTCAAGTCAAAAGTTCTGGGGGTGAGGCTCCTATTGATGTTGTGCTGATCAATGATGCTCCCGTGAAGATGCTTTTTGATTCTGGGGCCAAAATCACCTTGATTCCTAAGAACTTTTTCGATCAGAATCTTTCAAAGAAGGTAACATTGTTGAAACCTGACATACGGCCAAGAGGATATGGTGGACAGATAATACATCTCTTAGGATGGTTCTGGGGTACTATTGATTACAAAAGCAGGGTTGTTCCCGGTAAGATTTATGTTTCCATGAAAGGTGACTCTTTGATAAGCTGGTTTCACCAACGGGATTTACATATATTCCTGGATCCTAATGAGACTCCTTCAGTGTGCTTGAGAGATTTACCCTCCGTTAATCAAATTGGAAAAGACTGTAAGGCCTGGGTCAGTCGTTTTCCAGAAGTGTTCAAAAGGAACTAGGCTGTCTCAAGAACTACATGCACCAAATCAAAATTATTCCTGGTTCTGTCCCCAAGGTATCTAGGGTCCGAGGTGTTCCTTTTGCAGTGAAGGACAAGATGAAGATTGAACTTGATAAACTCAAGATAAACAACATTATAGAGGAGGTTGAAGCTACTGAATGGCTTTCTCCCATAGTTATGGCCCGAAAGGCCAATGGAGAGGCCAGGCTTTGTGTGGATCTCAGAGAGCTTAACAAGGCTGTGGTCGTGGATCACTATCCACTGCCGAACATTAGTAAGATGTTGTGCTCTCTTGCTGGGGCAAAACATTTTTCGTCCCTTGATTTGACCTCAGCCTACCACCAGGTAAGGCTACATCCATCTTCTCAAGACTTAACTGCCTTCATAATGCCCTTTGGCACGTTCACGTTTTTGAGGATGCCCTTCGGGCTTATCTCTGCGGCCTCGGTGTTCCAGAGAGTTATGGAACACATTCTTGAGGGTGTCAAAGGCGTCAAAATTTATCAAGATGACGTTTTGGTGTTCAGTGCCACCTCAGAGGAACATGATCACAGGTTGAGCTTGGTCTTGAGAAAGATGTGTGATGCTGGTTTAACTCTGCGAGCAGATCAATGTAAATTTGATGTATCTGAGATTGAATATTTGGGTCATCAGGTATCCGCAAATGGCATTAGGCCCAAGTCCGCCTTAGTTGAGACCATTTCCAAGCTTCGCACCCCTGTAAGTAAAGAAGAGCTTGTGAAGTTCCTGGGGATGGCAGAGTTCTACCACAAGTTCGTCCCCAATTTCGCTGGCTCGACAAGTCACCTAAGGGATCTCTTAAAAAAGGGTGTGAGTTCATTTGGTCCGATGATTGTGAAAAGGAATTTGAGCACCTGAAAATGTGTCTCAATAAAGCCCAAGACCTCAGCAGCTTCGACCCATGGGTTAAATCATATTTAATGACGGATGCCAGCTCTAAGTGTTTAGGTGTGGTTTTATTCCAAAAGCCTGAAGGATCAGAGAAGGTTGTGCTATTCATGTCAAGACCTTTAAGAGGGTCGGAGTGTAATTATTCGGTGGTAGAAAGGGAAGCTTTGGCTATCTATTGGGCCATCCGCAAGTTGAGGAAGTTTCTTTGGGGTGGTGACTTCGAAGTATTAACAGATCCTAAGCCTTTGAAGGAACTCTTTGAAAAAAAAGGTATTGATTTTGTATCGCACCGCATTCGCAAATGGGTTGTTGCCTTGCAGGAATTTAGTTTTGTTGTTTCCTACTTGCCGGGTGCCACCAATATTTTGGCAGACTGCTTGTCCAGGTTGCGCTGTACGGATGAGGAAACTCCTGAGTGTGATTATTTTGGGGGTGATGGTTTTGATGAAGGTGTGGACGTTTGCCTCGTAAGTGGAGGTATCATCTCTGAGGATGAATGGAGGGGCGCTTTAGCGAAAGATGACGTTTTGAAAAATGTGATGGAGATGGTTGTGGATGGCTGGTGTGACAAAAAAGATTGTAACGAAGTATTAAATGGTTACTGGCAAGTCAAGCATGAACTCACTGTTGTGGGCGGGTTGCTCTTGAGGGGCACCAGGCTGATTCCCGCCCGTGAGTTATGGGTAAAATTGTTGAATCATGCGCATGCCAGTCACATGGGCATTGTCAAGACGAAGGAAAGATTGAGGGAGTCTTACTGGTGGCCGGGCATGGATGTTTGGATTGAAAGAGAAGTCAGGAGTTGCCCAGAATGTGTGTGTTGTGACAAAATTTTAAAATGCAGAACACAACCCATGGTAGTGAGAGAAGAATCTGAGGGTCCTTGGTCTGATGTGGCGATAGACATTTTAGGTCCCATTAAGCTCAAATCTTGTGACCGTTATGTCCTAGTGTGTATGGACATGTTTTCTCGTTGGCCTGAAATCCAAGTGGTGAGTTCTATTGTATCTTCTGTGATTATTGAGTTTTTGGACTCTCTCTTTGAAAGAGAAGGTTTCCCAAGTCTTTACTATCAGATAATGGTGTGCAATTTACCTCTTCCATTGTGGAAGAGTTCTTGTCATCAAGAGGGATCAAACACAAAAAAGCAGCTCTCTATCACCCAGAAAGTAATGGGGTTATTGAAAGGTTTGTAAAGGTCTTGAAAGAGACCTTGCAGCAGGCTGTAGCTACGGGTACTGATTGGGAGACAGCAATGAAGAAGAAAGTGAAAGAATACAGGTTTACCCCGCACTCGTCTACGGGTGTGTCTCCCTTCCAATTGTTTAAGAAGAGAACTCCTAGCACAGAGGTGTGTCCCTTCTGGGTCAGTTCGAAGAGAATTTCCGTTGACAAAGATGCCATGTGTACTGAAGGATGGAGAGATAGGGGGAGAATGATCAAAGAGAAGAGAAAACGATGGTATGATCAGAGGAAAGCTGTTAAGAACACTAGTGTTTCAGTGGGTGATTGGGTGAAAATAAAATCTCCTCGCTTAGGCAAGTCTGGTTCAAAGTTCAGTATTCCCTTTAAAGTGATTAAGGTGTTTAACAATGCTGTTCGTACCAATGATCATAAAGTATGGAACCTGAATAGAGTGGCAAAATGCCAGGTCGCGAGGTCTCAACCCTGTGTTGTGTCAGAGGATTCTGATGCCAAGTCACAAGAGAATTCTGCCAGACCTCGTAGGCTCATACAACGTCCAGCTAGATATCAAGATTTTGTTTAGTTCTGTAGTTACTGTATGGTATACTTTTACCTTCCTCTCTGTTGTGTTATAAAGGGGGAGGTGATGTAGTGTTCTTACCTTTCTGATCATATGGAATGTTATTACTGTTTCTAGGCTACGCAGCCTAGAATGTGGAATGGGCATCTTGTGAATAGTTTGTAAGCAGCTTGTCAGTTGGCAGCTGCAGGGTTTGATGCTGGATGGGGTTTTCTTTATGTCCTTGTACCTAATAAACCCAAACCCTTACTTCATCCATTTCCTGCTGCCGTGTCTACTTCATTACACCCCCCTCACCATGGGAGTTTTCATCCATAATGAAGGGGTTTTTACTGCCTGTCACAGCTAGATATTATATGGCAGTGACAGACAGTGAAAACTGGCCATATGTTCGCCCACTCTAAATCGGGTAGGCAGACACGTGGCATTTACTCTTTTAGCCCATCGCAGATTTATGTCAGGGGCAGAGACGGAGTAGTCGCTGCTGTCAACATAATAAAGGTCCGCCCATCTCTAAATGACCTCAAGTTCGATGAAGAGAGTACTCCTCTGCCATTGCAATGGAGTACTACCTCCGCCAAACTGTAAGTCGGCCCCTAATAATTACCAGTAGAATGCACTTCAAAAAGATTAATTTAACATATTTACTTTTCATTTAAGCTGTTTGTATTGTATTTAGATGAATGTCCAAACAGTTTCCTATATCTTGCTCATTTGAGCCCTACTCTGACCCCCAACCTCACCTCAATTCTGTTTATTGTTCCCATACATTTGAATGCAGACTCCAAAGCTTGTTGGAGAGGAGCAGCTGCGAGTGGGCCTGCCCTAGGCCCACATAATTTGTAAATAAGGACACAGACACCGTGTGTATGGTACATGGAACTGGCCACAAGTACGTGCACTCAGGCCATTTAATTAACAGGCCCACGTCACTTGTGATGGGTGTGGGGTGTGTGTAGGCCAGCCCTCAAGGGAGTGGCTGGTAAACTAGTTCCTGCTGAGACACTCGAACATGCCCAGCAGGACACTACATCCATGCCCCTCTTCTCCTCTAAGCAGCGGGCACTGCGTGGTTGTTCAAAGGTCTGACGGGTGCCAGGACTGCCACTGCTCACTGCAATTATCTATATTTGTGGACAAAAGGCATCTGTAAAAGGGATAATCACAGGCAATGGACTAAGTCATAAATAACTGATGGTCCGTGTAATTTACAGGTGAGTTGCCACTAGTGCTCAATTTGTAAAAAAATAAATAAGTGCCAGGGCTCTAGGAGGCCACTGCAGCCTGCCCCACACATTGCCCCGGTCATGCTGCCAATGTTAGTGACAACACAACTACTAACCATCACACTCCTACAAGTCACTGACGTAACGAAACTTGAGGGGGCCCCCCCTGCAAAGTGCGTGGAGGGGCCACCTCGGGACTCAATCGGGAACTCTCTGGCCAGAGTACTGTGCTGAGGGGGCCCCCTGGAGCTTGGGGGCCCCCCGCAGCATGAGGGCTGCAGGGGCCTGTGTTATGCCACTGATACAAGTGTGACAATTCGGACCATTTCATGCCCCCAAAGCTCTGAGAATGGCTTGGACGGAAGGTAATAGTTTTAATGTATGTCAAATTAATTGTGGTCATCTCTAAATTAGCCAGACACCTGCACCGTGTGGCAGGCTGTCACAAGTGCTGGTGTGACAATTAATCACCGGCTCAAATTAAGCACTGGTGGCCACCCTCCCACCACCTTCTGTAACTCTCTTCCTAGTGGCCTGAGATTGAACCGCCCAATTTATTGTCCTTCCCTTGGTCCCATCCCTTGATAGTTAAAGACCCAACTGTTCAGCAGAGACGGCTCCTCTGCAATGGAGGAGGAGCGCCGCCCCACTGGCTCAGAGCCAGCAGGTGAAAAATAAGACAAAATACTATAATAATTTTATTTTTCATTTGCTGGCTCTGAGTCAACGTGTGCAGGGAAGGGCGGGTCGGGCATGGGTGGGGGGAGGAGGAGTTCTATGCGCTCCTAGGTATCTCCAACCCGCCTGTATTGAACAGCCAGGTTGGAGAAAGAGCACAGACTCCCTGTCCTGAGCGGACAGTCTTTTTTAGCCCGCTCAGGCCAATCCCCGCGCTGCTCTCATAGCAGGAGAGCAGCACGGGGATTGCACAGGGAGTCTGATGTTGCCCCAGTGCCTGCTGGGACCAGGACGACCGAGGCGCGATGCGGGAGGCGGGAGGCAGGAGGTGGTTGGCAGCTCCAGGTAAGTGTTTTTTATAAAAACATTATTAACCCCGCGCTCCTCCGCACCCCCTCCCTCCACCCACCCACCCACCCACCCACCCCACCACCTCTTCATTGTGTTGGCCGCCACTGCTGTTCAGATTATATCTTCCCTATAGGTAACCAGAGCCCAAAAGGAAACCAAGATCTACCACAGCAAATATGTTCAAACCAGCCATGCACTGCAGGAGACTGTGTCCTGAAAGGGGCTATAACGGCTTTCATGTCTGGTTCATGGAAACCCGTCCAGCTCTGAAAGCAGCCCCTTAGCCTGCTACCCACTGGGAAATGCCAGAGTTGCCAGTCCGGTCGCAGTGGCGGCTCGCATAGGGCGTGCTGCGGGGCGGTGTGGCGGGGAAGGGGCAGGGTGGGGGGTAGTAAACTCGGACATACGACGGAACGGAGGAACATAATTATTACTTTCCTCCGTTCCGTCGTATGTCCGAGTTTACTACCCCCCACCCTGCCCCACCCCTGCCCTGCCCCGCAGCACGCCCTATGCGAGCCGCCACTGTGGCCGGTCGTGTGCAGCATTTTACTCATTCCATTGACATGATTATTCTTTGGGTTTGTCTTATCTGCTGAAAGCTAATGTTTCCTCTGATGTTGTATGCAATAATTGTTCATTTGACCGCGCTCGTATGCTTCCGCTGTAGAAAACGTCAAAACAAATCAATATAATACTGTCAGGTAAATGTCCCTTGTTTTGTCCTCTATGTCGTGCTGGCAGTTACAAACATTGTGGCTTCCCCTTTATGGCATACTTGATAGTTGTATTTCATTGGTATTTTTGTCTAAATCCCAAATATTAATACTGGATTATTGTAGCTAGCAGCCGACGTGTTTCCTGCTCATCCAGACTGTGCTCGTTGGGTATGCCCAGCTCCAAGGCAGGGCGACACCTGCTCGGGCGTGAACTGCGAATGAACACCATGTTAAACATAATTATTATTAATTTGTTTCACAACACAACTGTACAAGAAGCCAAAATGGCAAAGGATGCTGTGGCCCGGGGTCCAGCCATTCTTTATTATCGAGGGAAAAGTTGTCTCCATTTTGCTTTTTGATGCAGGTTTAGTTTTTACATATTCGAAATATGCTCACTTCTTCATAACAACATGTGCAGCCTGGAAGAATTGCTGTATCTCACACACGGAGCGTCCACGCCACCTATTGTCGGGTTGAGGGTACTGCATTGTAAACTGATGAAGGAAAAAAAGTCAGTACAAGTACAAAAAAAATGATGGATAAATGCTTGCAGCTCATTTTTTGATTTTGTTAAATGCTATATATATTCTCACTATTGTGCATGTGAATACAAAATATAGGCACATCACAAACATACATTTGTATACCGCAATTCACAGAAGTCAATAACTATTTCATACCTGGATATTACATATATCACAACCTGGAGGAAAAGTGATAGTTCAGAACTTATTAAGAGAGCCATTGGAACTATTGTCTGACAATAGATGACCACTTTATGTGCAGGGTTAATTAAATTACGCAGCAAGCAAAAGTAACTAATAATATTGCGGTTTATGCGAATAAAGGCAACTTATGAGGTACATTCCGTGACATTGTTTTGTAGCTACTTTGCGACTTTATCTGAGTATTACAAAAAAATGTATATTAAAGAAGGAAAACTATTTCTATTAAGCAGATTTAGTTAAAATGCTATTCGCCAAGTGTCTCCTGGTGTAACACTTACATAATCAATTTGCAACATTGTTCTGCAGGGCGGTTTCTTGTGGAAAGAGGCACTTCCAGACTCAAGTATTTTGAGCACATATTAAACTGAAATGCCAAACTGAACAAGTTGTAAACACTGCTGTATGCACAGAATAAAAGAGACATAGCTACTAGTTGGCTAGCTTCGAAGCTGGCAGATCCAGGCAGGCAGGGAGCCTTCCCAGCCCTGGCCATAGAAGTTGGTGCCTGAGGCAGCACATGCAGGCAGTCGGGGACATCACAACAGCCATGCATAGCATGCATCCAGGCACCCAGATTTTTCATGCGTGTAACAGACAGATCACCTGCCCGACTCACCAAGGTGGGAAGACCAGGTGCACTGGCAGCGTACCTCAGTGAAATGAAATGAAATTAGGATTTCTAAAGCGCACTACTACCCGCGGGTGTCTAGGCGCTGAACTCCAAGGGGGAAAAGGGGTAGAAAAAAACACCAGACATCAGTGAGGCTCACGAGAAGTGGAAGAGCATACTAGACTAATTATTAAAAAGCCAGGTTTTAAGCGCTTTATGAAAGGTGAGCAGATTATTTGAGGTTTTGAGGGTAAGTGGCATAGTATTCCAGAGTTTAGCAGTCGTGACTGCAAAACTCTTGCCTTTCCAGGTAGCTCTTTTAAGCTTGGGAACAACCAGATTAGCCTGGGAGGCAGATCTTAGGTTTCTGGCTGGGATATAATGATGGAAGAGTTGCCTAATAGAAACTGGTCCCTCAGAATGGAGGGCTTTAAAGGCTATGCACAGTGATTTGAACATAACCCTTTTTTTGATCGGGAGCCAGTGAAGTAAGGGGAGAGACTTGGACACCGACTGATGTTTTGGGATCCCTAAAAGCAGCCTGGCAGCCGCGTTCCGGATCATTTGTAATTTGTCCAAGGCTTTCTTGTGGGCCGTCAAGAAGAGCCCATTGCAGTAGTCTATTTTAGAAAAGACTAGTGTGGTAATCACCGTTTTCCGTAGGTCCAGAGGGATAAAAGGAAGGATCTTCCTGAGAGATCTGAAAATGAAAAAACAAGATGAGGTGATGGCATTGGCATGACCCACAAAGGAGAGTTTTTCATCAAACTGAACTCCCAGATTCTTCACCTTTGGCATGGGAGTGGGGAGTGCACCCATTTCTTGAGGCCACCAACTGGGGGACCAAAATGATGGTTTATTGCCAAACAGTAGCACCTCCGTTTTATCTGAGTTCAACTTCAAGCAGTTGTTAGACATCCAATTCCCTTTCTGCAGCATACAGTTGTGGAAGCATTTAGCTGTGTTGTCGGCATTCTCTGTGACTGACACTACAATTTGGGTGTAGTCAGCGTAGGAGACAACCGAGAAGCCAAGGCCTTTGATCAGTGAAGCCAGCGGTGCAACGTACAGATTAAAAAGGGTGGGACTCAGCGATGATCCCTGTGGAATGCCACAGGGAAGGGTGAAAGAAGTAGATCTGTGACCGTTACATGCTTGGACTGGGGTGTCCTACAATTGCCAATTAGGGTCTGACCTAGGCAGGGATGAAGGTAGAGGAGTCCACTGCGACAGCCGCACCCTGGGAGAGCCCCAGAGTCATTGACGTTCAAGTGACCCTCAGACAGGTGGATCCCCCGGAAGAATATGGGGCTGCAAGATGCATTTAAAGTGTCACTGATCAATGTGTTATGCAATTCACACTAGTTCTCTCAACTATCTGTGTTCTTCTTTGGCGTTCAAGCTTAGTGACCCCCTGCAAAGAGCCATAGGTAATTTTTTTCAACGTTCGCCCACCTGCTGGTGCAGGAGAGAGAGGAGGAAGGCAGCTCTGCCTTGCCACCACCCACACAGTGAGATGACTCAGCACCTATTCAGGCTTCCCTTCTGGGAGTTGGCCTCCATGATTTAAAGAGTACTTCCAGGCACTCGCCGTGGGAGCCCCATCCTGCCATCGCAGAGGGTGGCCGAGCAGGTCTCACAGTAGCGGAGGCTGGCAGCTCCACTGTCAGCCCTCCAAGTCACCCAGGCATGACCGAACGAGTCTTCAAACCCATGTCTGGCCACTCGGGACCAGGCAACCTGGTGCCTGGCAATGAGGGAATGCCACATGAAGGAAGCCATGGCTCAACCTCTGAACAATGAGAATCCCTGGTTTAGGTGGTGGCCTGAGCTATGCTGGCTGGCTATGGGCTCCCCAGGCCCTGGTGGTAGGTGCTGGGGGGGTGCACGCATGGAAGCCAAGCCAGTCGGGTGGCTTCTCCTCCGCCACTCGAGGCATTTTGCACCATATTTGAGGGACATGGCGTCTCTACAGAGAGGGTATAGTGGTTCCCGTATGGAACTAGCTCCTTCTCACCCAGCCTGCCCTGCTGCCTAAGATGAGTCACTACTCTGTCACTTGAAACCTGGACAGGCCAGGATCGGACACAGGAGGGCCCAGACAGAAAGGGCATTAGCCTCAGGCCAGGGAAGCACTGCAATTAAATTTTCCCAGGGTTGTGGTGAGTGACCATAGGTTCCATCTCAAAAGGGCTTTCTGTCTCATTGTACCACTCCCAGAAGGTCTGGGGTCACCCACCCTGGTCGGGTCCTCTGGGGTTGAGGGCCTCGCCACACCTAGTCCCACTCAAGCATCCAGCAGCCAATGGACCACTCTACCGGCTGGCATGTGAGGGGACGACAGGGCCCTGTGCCTGGATTCCATCTGGGAGGAGAGATGCTAAGGGTTCAGTTCAGTTGCTCAGGACTCTCTGACCCTTCTGCAGGTTCACCTACAGGAACCTTGTTACCTCTTCATCTTTCCGATGCTCCCCAAGGCGGTTGCCACACCTGGCATCGATGATCCTCAAACCTTACTAAAACATCCACTCAGTAGTAGCAACAGGCGATGTGAAGAAAGGTCAGGCACTTAATGTGAGCTTATAACCCGCACTTACTGGGAATTTCTCATTCATTGTAAATAATTGCAATCACCAATCCCTATCATGAACATGGTTCAGCGTGTTACTCACACCTCTCGGCGAAGGGTAGGCACATGCTGATCCGTTCAGTGTAGTGTACATGCAGCCTGGACATCAAGGGCATCACAGGCCTGTTATTGCTTGATCTTATGTGGCTGAACGCCACTTATCTCTTTGCAAAAAAGGGAACCAGGAGCTTTTTTGAACATGCCCAGCACACCTGCTCCTAAATAGGTATAAGGTCAGTGAACAAGGGGGTGTGCAGTTCCTTGATAGTTCAAAGGGAGAAAGAGACAGGGGAGTTTTTTCTTTGTGTTCCAGTATGAAGGGAATGCTCCATATAGGAACTGGTGCCCTCACACACCCTGGATCGTGTCATGCTTCATCATTGGCCTTACTCCTCGTCAGGCTGGCGCTGCAATGCCTTACGGGTAACCGCGAAGGAGCTCTTTGCCGAAGATCTTTTTAGTAGCCGTCTGATGAAGTGGGGGTGTGAGGGTTTTTGTTTGTATTGTGTGTAAAGTGATGTTTTTACAAAAAGTGAAATAAAAAAGGTTTAGAGATGCCTGGTCAAGTAAGTTTATTGATTGAGCTCACTAACCTAATTAAAAAATGTGGTGCTCAGTTAGGTTGCAATGGTCCTAATAAGCCTCATAAATATCTAATTTAAAAGTATATGGTCGACATGTTTCTCGCCTTTATCTGTCCACTCAGATCAGGCAGTGATTCTTCAGGACCTAATTATGAAAACTACACTACTCAACGACTGGATTCCCCAATATTTGCATTGGCGGCCCTGCACATGGATGTCAGGTTCACATCCCTACCTGCTCTCTGAGAAAGTAGGCTGAGAGGAAAGGCTCATCTCAGGGGCTGAAATGAAGCCACTGATCTGGGCCTCCTCTGCAGTTGGGCCGGGGCCCTCCCAGCACCCTGTAGTCCATGCAAATCAAGTGACAGAAGGGGATATTCAAGCAAATTTATCCAACATCCTGGAGTACTGGCTGGGTTCAAAGAGCCAAATGAACCCTCATTGGGACAGAGCAGCCCGGACGCCCCCCAGGAGCCTGTAGCAGGCCTGCCCAGGCCTTCACAGCACCTGGTACGACAAACAAGTCCCTAGTACCATGTCCATACTAATCTGGATGAAGGCCACCGACCTTTCTTATAATCCGTCAACACTGAGTGACAAAGGGAGACATTAAGGCAAATCTATCCAACATCCCGGTTCCCTCACTGGCCTTGATAAGTCACATAGGCCCTCATCAGGACTTCCATGGTAGCCCAGCCATCCAGGTGTGCCATGCAGTCAAATAAATCCGTATTTGTAAAGCGCGAACTACTCACCCTTAGGGGTCTCAAGGCACCCAAAGTCCAATGGTATGTGCCACCAGATGATTGGGCTGAGTGATAGGATGGTCAAGCTTGAAGGACCAGCATCTGGTTGCACCACATATTGTGAATTAGATCCCACTTGCACTTGGAGTGACCAGGGGGTCCCTGGTCTGGGTTCTCGGAATTCAAGCTGGGCTTCAGGCTTGTGTCTGTGGTGGTGTTGGCCTCACGGAGCTGTGACCTTGAGCCCGGATGCACCGGTTCACTCAAGCAGGCTGGGAAGGAAACCGCAAAGTCAACTGGAGCTCTGACCTGGGCCACAGTCAGAGCTTTTTCACCCAACCAAGCAGGGAATCCCTCCCTGGGAGTACGCAACCCCATCTTGGGCTCTAAGTAAAACGGTGGGCTGGAGAAGGGAGCCAGGACCGTGGGCTTCCACCACAGGGCCAGCCGGAGCTGTGACCCGGGACCCAGTCAGATCTTTTTCACCCAGCCAAGTAGGGGGTCGTCCCTGGGCCTATGGGATCTGGTCTAGGACTGTATGTGATATGGTGAGCAGGGATGGGCAAGGGGCTTCCATCAACAGGTCAATAAAGCTCTGACCGGGACCCGGTCAAATCTTCTAAACCTAGCCAAGAAAGAGAGCCATCCAGGGGCCTGCAGGACCCTGTTCTGGGCTGTAAGTGACATAGTGGGAAGGTGAATGGAGCCCAGGGATGGAGGCTTCCAACCTGGGCCAGCTGGAGCTCTAATCCAGGGCCCAGCCATACACTCATAGCTTCTTTAATCCAGCCAAGCATGGGAGCTCTTTGGCTGCTTGCGGGACTCCATCCCGAGCACTTTGCGACATGGCGGATAGGAGAATAGAACCCAGTGCTTGGTCTTCCAACTGCAGGCCAGCTGGAGCTCTGACCTGTGGCCCAGTCAGAGCTTCTTAATAAGGTCAAGCAGGGGAGCCCTCGTGGTACCTGAGGGACCTCATCCTGGGCACTTTGCAACACAGAGGGCTGGGGAAGGGAACCCAGGACAAGGGGCTTCCACCTCCAGGCCAACCGAGCTCTAACCCATGGCCCAGTCAGAGCCTAAAAACCGATCCAGGCAGGGGAGTTCTCCCTGGGTCTGCAGGACCCCATCCTGGGCTCTAAGTGACAAGGCGGCCAGAGAATAGTGCCCAGGGACAGAGGCTTCAACCCCCGAGTCAACTGGAACTCTGACCCAGGGGTGCACCAAAGCTTCTTAACCCAGTCAAGCAGGGGGGCCATCCTGGGGCTGCAGGACCCCCTACCATGCAGTTTGAGACCCAGCAGGCCAGAGAATGGAGCAAAAGGATGGAGGCTTCCATTCCCACACCAGCCATAGCTCTGAGGTTGTGCCGGTCAGAGCTTCTTAACCTGGTCTAGCAGGGGAGCCCTCCCTGTGCCTGTGGGACCCATTTCTAAGCACATAGCAGCACAGTTGGCTGGTGAAGGGAGCCCAGGGAAGGGAGCTTCCACCCCCCAGGCCAACCAGAGCACTGACCAGGGGCCAGGTCAGAGCTTCTGAACCCAGCTGCGTGGGCCCCTTGAAATAAAAATATGACCCTGGGGGATGGGGTCCCCAGGGCCTAATGAGGCTCAGGAAGAGGGGCCGCACGGCCTCACTCCTCTTTAAAAAACATTTGATGGCACTGGAGATGGAGTCCGAGAAGGCTCGGATGGAGGGTCAAGCATCTCTCCTCCCCATTTAAATAGGGCAGGGTCCTGGGCATGGGGTCCCGGGGCATATGAAGGCTTGAGGAGGGGGGGTTGTGTGCCCCCTCCCTTTATTAATTACTCAGGCCCGGGGATAGGGTCCCTGGGGCCTAATAAGTTGTCATAATTTGAGGTGTCATCAGTGATGTCATAAATGATGTCATAGAGCATGTCATGAGTGATGTAATATGGTCATAAATAGAGCATGGCGGGGGCTCAAGCTATAGACAGCTCTGCAAGCTATAACTAGTGAAGTTCTGTGTTTTTTTTCTTCAAAACGTTAATGTAACTGACATATTCACCCAACTATATATATGTAGATTCACTGGAAAAAAACAAAAGTTACTGGGGTGTTACAGTTAAGCTCAGATTTCACACGCACAAAATCAGAGAAATTCAGCAGTTATAGTTAGCTGAGCTAACTATAACTGGCGCCCCTGCAATGCACTGCTTATGACCTCACATCACTCATGACATGGTCAGTGACATCACTGATGGCGTCTCAAATGACATCAGTGATGACATCACTGATGACATCATCCACTGACTGTGAGTGTTCCTAAAAAGTTTACAAGTGCTAAATATATATACACCAAAGTGTATTGATGAATCAGTGGGTGTATGAGTGCCTGTATGGATGATTTAGTGGGTGCGTGACTGACTGTATAAGTGAGTGATTATACGTGTCTCAGTGAATATATGGGTGAGTGACTAATTTGTGTGAATGTCTGTATCAGTCTGTCAGTTGGTGTGTAAGTGGCTGCATGGGTAGCCACAAGCCATGATTGCAGTGTGGTGGAGAAAGGGGGCGTGGTCTCTGAGGACCTCTTAGCAATCCTGCTGTTTGGGGCTTACTGGAGATAACAGGAGGGGTAATTGGGGGCCAACCACCCCTCCTGTTGCCTCCAGTAAATCTCACTCAGCAGGATAGCTCAGACCTGGTAGGAGGCCATTCCCCTTTTTCTCCACCACTCTGCAAAGGGGCCTCCTGGTGCACTACTAGTAGCGGGATGAAGTCCCCATGGCTATTGAGGGTCCTTGGTGGCCAACTAGCCCACGTGTTACCTCCAGGAAGACCCACACAGCTGCAAAGACTTTTATGTACTAGAATTCAGATTAATGCATCATGTTTTAAACCTCACTTTTTTCTAGCAGTTTTATTAGAGAGATAGAGCTCACAATGCCAGGCCTAACCCAAAATGAAAGGCAGACCCCTGTCTAAGGGTGGGCGGAGCTCGCGGAGTTGGACTACGCGGAATTCCGCGGAGTTGCATGAAAACTGTGGAATTCCGCGGAGTTCGCAAGCAGGCAGAGTTGCTCCACTTGCCCACCCTAGAAGATAATCCCTTGACAACTGTATCTATCAGAACTTTGATCAGTAATCTGCAGAAACTTCAGACATCACAAGGCTTTGCTACTTTCTAAATTTGGGTTTCTATAAATTTCTGTCTGGTTAAACGTAGTTTTTACCTCCTGTTGTCGGTGAGTCGCCATGTCACAAGAAAATCAGCTCTGCAGTCTGCAGGAGCCTTCAGTGAGGCACGAGTCGGCAAGCAGCTTCTTAGCTGGAATGCTTTGTGCGGTTCAAGCCTCGTTTTCAGTCTTCAAAAGAAATTGCAGATCAGCTTCTTGCTCCTGGACTGAAAACGAGGCTTGAACCGCACAATGCGTTCCAGCTAAGATTTTTTTTTTCTCTGCCCCTGCAGCCACCGGACAGTAAGGAAAGCTGGCCTGCGGGTCCTCCTGAGGAGAAGCCACCAGTACCGGCCGGCGGGGGGTCACCATGGGGCTGCGCAGCCGCTCGGCTGGTTCTGTGGCAGCCGTCTCTCTGGGCATAGAATCTGCCAGGTCCTTTGGACTGCTCGGCCGGCGGGTGACAGGGGAGCGGTCTGGACTCCTGGAGGACCTCGTTCGTACTCGGGACAGGCTGCTTCATGCCCCGATGGTTTGGCACCCACAACGGTAAGTGCTCTTCTGCCTATAATATTTAATGGTGGGCGGTGGCCTGGGGGCAAACTCCACCACACGCGGAATCTGAGTTTTTTGCTGTACTCCGCACTCTGAGCGGAGTGCGGAGTTGCAAACAATCTGCAAACTCCGTCTGCGGTGCGGAGTTAACCACCCACTGTTACTCCTGTCATGCCACTCTTGTGAGTCTCAGCATGTTTCTAGAGACCTCAATGAGTATGTCAGTGCCTTTTAGTAGTGACATGACAAATATTAAACAGCCTTTAAGTACTAGATTACCTCTGTTTCACACCATGTGCTCTCCAAATGTGCGTTGAAGAAGCTGCATGCATCACTTTCTGTTCATTATACAGGGCAGCCACGTATAAAGCTGTGTGTTCAAGTGCTTCCATGACTCCTGCCTAGCTAAGAGATCTGTGCTTCTGGAACTGAATGCTGAAGTAGCTCTAACAAGATTTGTCTAAGGGTATGAGAGACTGTATAGTTTTTAAGTTAGGGTGATCAGCTACACCACACGTGTAAGATTACACATAGAAGTGCAGACATGCCTAAGACATGATAGGAGTCAGACATTCAAACTTGAAACAGTATGCTTTTAGTTTAGAGCACACACCTCACTATGTATGACCTACTTGCAGTGTACCTTTGCAGAAACTTATGTGGACTAGGATACAGGTTAATACATGTGACAACATATTTAAAAGCTCACTTTTCTTTACCAGTTTCATTAGAGAGGCAGAGCTCGCAATGCCAGGCCTAAACCAAAATGAAAGGCAGACTCCTGTCATGCAACTCTTGTGACTCTCAGCATGTTTCTAGAGACCTCAATGAGTATGTCAGTGCCTTTTAGTAGTGACATGACAAATATAAAATAGTCTTTAAGTACTAGGTTACCTCTGTTTCACGCTGTATGCTCTCCAAATGTGTGTAGTAGAAGCTGCATGGATCACTTTCTCCTCATTATACAGGGCAGCCAGGTACGAAGCTGTGTGTTCAAGTGCTTCCATGATGCCTGTCTAAGTAACAGATCAGTGCTTTTAGAACTGAATCCTGACCTAGCAGTGACAAAATTTGTGCAGGGGTATGATAGACAGTATAGTTTTTTAAGTTAGGGTCATCAGCTGCACCACACATGTCAGACTAAACATAGAAGTGCAGACATACCTAACACATGGTAGCAGTCAGACATTCAAATTTGAGACAATATGCTTTCAGTTTAAAGCACACCCCTCACTACCTATAGCGTACTTGCAGTGTACCTTTGCAGTGACTTATATGGACTAGGCTACCGGTTAATATTTGTGGCAAAATCATTTAAACCTCACTTTTCTATACCAGTTTCATTAGAGATGTAGAGCTGACAATACCAGACCTAACCCAAAATGAAAGCTCGATTCCTGTCTTGCCACTCTTGTGAGTGTCAGCATCATTCTAGAGACCTCAATGAGTGTGTTGGTGCCTTTTTAGGGGCAAGATGACACATGTAAAGAAGCCTATAGGTACCAGATTACCTCTGTTTCACACCGCATGCTCTCTAAATGTGTGTAGTAGTAGAAGCTGCATGGATCACTTTCTGCTCATTATACAGGGTAGCCGGGTATCAATCTGTGTGTTCAAGTGGTTCCGTGATGCCTGCCTAGCTAAGTCATGTGTGCTTCTGGGACTGAATGCTGAAGTAACTCTGACAAGATTTGTGCAGGAGTATAGTAGACTTTATAGTTTTTAACTTAGGGTCATCAGCTGCACCACACATGTCAGACTACACGTAGAAGTGTAGACATATCTGAGGCATGGTAGCAGTCAGACATTCAAACTTCACAGAGTATGCTTTCAGTTTAAACCACACACATCACTATTTAGGGACTATGTGCAGTGTACATTTGCAGAGAGTTATATGGACTAGGATAAAGGTTAATACATCTTGAACATGTTTTAAAGCTTGCTTTTCTCTACCAGTTTCATTAGAGAGGCAAAGCTCGCAATGCAAGGCCTAACTCAAAATCAAAGACCGACTCATGTCATGCCACTTTTGTGAGTGTCAGCATACTTCTAGAGACCTGAATGAGTGTGTCAGTGCCTTTTAGGGGATAAGATGACACATGTAAAGAAGCCTATAGGTAGTAGACTACATCTGTTTCACACAGCATGCTCTCCAAATGTGTGTAGTAGAAGCTGCATGGATCACTTTCCTCTCATTATACAGGGCAGCCAGGTATAAAGCTGTCTGTTCAAGTGCTTCCGTGACGCCTGTATAACTAACAGATCAGTACTTTTAGAACCGAATGCTAACATAGCTGTAACAAAATTTGTACAGGTAGTATGAAAGACTATATAGTTTTTAAGTTAAGGTCACCAGCTGCACCACACATGTCAGACTACACGTAGGAGTGCAGACATATCTGAGTCACGATAGCAGTCAGATATTCAAACTTGATACAGTACGCTCTCAGTGTAAAGCACACACCTCACTAAGTGCGGCCTACTTGCAGTGTACCATTGCAGAGATTATATGGACCAGGATACAGGTTAATACATGTGACATCATCTTTTAAAGCTCAATTTTCTTTACCAGTTTCCTTAGAGAGTCATAGATCGCAATGACTAGCCTAAGCCAAAATGAAAGGCAGACTCCTGTCATGCCTCTCTTGTGACTCTCAGCATGTTTCTAGAGATCTCAATGAGTATGTCAGTGACTTTTAGGGGTGACATGACAAATCTAAAATAGTCTTTAAGTACTAGATTACCTCTGTTTCACACCGCATGCTCTCCAAATGTGTGTAGTAGAAGCTGCATGGAACACTTTCTCCTCATCATACAGGGCAGCCAGGTATGAAGCTATGTGTTCAAGTGCTTCTGTGACGCCTATCTAACTAACAGATCAGTGCTTTTGGAACTGAATCCTGACCTAGCTGTGACAAAATTTGTAAAGGGTTATGATAGACTGTATAGTTTCTAAGTTAGGGTCATCAGCTGCACCACAGGTGTCAGACTAAACGTAGAGGTGCAGTCATATCTAACACATGGTAGCAGTCAGACATTCAAATCTGACACAGTACTCTTTCAGTTTAAAGTACACACCTAACTCTGTACGATCTACTTGCAGTATACCGTTGCAGAGACTTAT
>CAWUFW010028828.1:0-20439 GCA_963921515.1 Calotriton arnoldi | reverse complement strand
GGGTCGATTCCGATTCGGGCCGGAAAAAGCACCGACCGACTCGGAGCCGGAAAAATTACCGACCGACACGGTACCAGTGGCGCCCGACACGCCAAGTACGATGCAAGCCGCGATAAATCCGACCGACACGTCAGGAAACCAAGCCGACCGACCGAGCCGCTCGGAAAATAGCAATCCGGCCGGAAAAACACGCGAATCCAACCGACCGACACGCACCCGGAACAAATCCGACCGAATCGTACCCGCCAACTCCAACCCGCAAAGTACGATGCAAGGCGCGAGAGGTCCCGACCGAGTCGGACGGAGGACAAGCCGTACGACCGACACGCATACAAAACCGAGCCGAAGCAACACAATACACCGCGACCGACGCGTACGCAGCATACAAAACTGCACAAACACAGCGTGAACGAAACGGAGAACACCGTACGAGACCAATGCAGGGTCCGACTCGGTCACAAGAACGTTTCCAACATACACAAACAGCACAAAGGAAAAATCACCCAAAAAAGGCCAAACAAGCAATTAGCAAGCCAATAAATACTGGGGGGGTGGGGACAGAGAACAAAGACACACCCACAACTCCACCTATATAAAGGACACAAATCACTACCATGAGCCTTTGCAAATGCCATTCCACTGCCAGCACCCAAGAGAAAGCAACCACACACCCACAGCTCACCCCTCACACAAGCCACACACCATCAGCACACCAACAAATACCTACCTCACATACACCCAGCAAAACACACACTCACACACCCTCACCTGCACACCAACACACACATCACTCACCATCACCACCCATCACCATGCCCCCCAAGAAGAATCCCAAGTTCCTAGATTGTGAATTGGAAGTCCTGGTAGACGAGATCCTCAGGGTGGAGCCACAGCTGTTTGGCACTCTGGTCCAACAGACCCCATGTCGCAGAAAACCAAGATGTGGGAGAGGATCATCAACAGGGTGAACGCCAATCACCATGTCGGCGCACAAAGACGGACATCCAGAACAGGTGGTATGACGTGCGCAGGAGGGCACGCGGACCTGCTGAAGATAGACTACATCAACAGCGAGCAACATACCGGCAGTGGCCCTCCTGCCAAGCCAATATACCTCAGGCCCTGGGAGGAGAAGGTGCGGGCCATCCTTCCGCCAGTGAGCGTATATGGACTAGAGAACATCCCAGAGCCTGGTGAGTACACAACAAATGTACACAATAAACTGCCACAAAACACACACATCACTGTCAAGGGGAGAGTCAAACCATGCACACATAGCAATTACACAGCAACTAGAACAGAATCATCCCAAAATGTGTATGTCAGTCAGATAAACACAACACATGCCATCAAAAAAGTCACATCCAACTGTGCCAACACATGTGTACAAACACAACCACAACTCACAGCTAGGCAGTGGCACAAATAGAACTAACACACACATCCACACATGTAGCCACCACAACAACACCAACACACAGTGAAGACCACTCAAAGGAAGGAATTCTGTGTATGCTGGCCAAGTCAGTGTAGCCAATAGCATCATGGGAGTCGCAGTCACACATATTGCCCCCCCCCACAACTGTCCCATCAACACCACCCTGAACCATGCTCACATCACAGGGAGTGAGAAGGACTCACAAGATGGCTGACACTGGCTACTGCTGTGGGGAGCACAAGGCCCTGCTGCCAACTGTGCACCAACAAACAGCAGGACACCACTGACTGACATCCTGAGAGACAACTTACACTCCCTGCAATGCAAGCACGTTCCATGGTGGGATATCTGGCTGGCTGGGTGGGAAGGGGGACTTGCAGCACTGACCATAGTCACCAGCACCTCCCCTCACACCCCCCCCAACACAAACTCCACAGTACCCACCTGGTAGAATGCAATGCCCTCCATCCTAACACAAGATCCCACAAAGCACCACCACCCTGGGTTATGTTGTGTGAAGCACAGGGACACTCTTGGGACTCTTAGCCAAACAACTGCCAGGACAACACTCCCAGCCATCCTGTCAGCACAGCCAGCCCACCCCACAGGGAAGCAGAGTCAAAGGAAGGAAGCATGGGCATGCTGGGAAGGGGGTGGAGGCAATAGCATGATGGGAGTCGTAGTCACAGACATTGCTCAGCCTCACAACTGTCCCATCAACACCACCCTGAACCATGCTCACATCACAGGGAGTGGAGAAGGACTCACAAGATGGCTGACACTGGCTACTGCTGTGGGGAGCACAAGGCCCTGCTGGCAACTGTGCACCAACAAACAGCAGGACACCACTGACTGACATCCTGAGAGACAACTTACACTCCCTGCAATGCAAGCACGTTCCATGGTGGGATATCTGGCTGGCTGGGTGGGAAGGGGGACTTGCAGCACTGACCATAGTCACCAGCACCTCCCCTCACACCCCCCCCAACACAAACTCCACAGTACCCACCTGGTAGAATGCAATGCCCTCCATCCTAACACAAGATCCCACAAAGCACCACCACCCTGGGTTATGTTGTGTGAAGCACAGGGACACTCTTGGGACTCTTAGCCAAACAACTGCCAGGACAACACTCCCAGCCATCCTGTCAGCACAGCCAGCCCACCCCACAGGGAAGCAGAGTCAAAAGGAAGGAAGCATGGGCATGCTGGGAAGGGGGTGGAGGCAATAGCATGATGGGAGTCGTAGTCACAGACATTGCTCAGCCTCACAACTGTCCCATCAACACCACCCTGAACCATGCTCACATCACAGGGAGTGGAGAAGGACTCACAAGATGGCTGACACTGGCTACTGCTGTGGGGAGCACAAGGCCCTGCTGCCAACTGTGCACCAACAAACAGCAGGACACCACTGACTGACATCCTGAGAGACAACTTACACTCCCTGCAATGCAAGCACGTTCCATGGTGGGATATCTGGCTGGCTGGGTGGGAAGGGGGACTTGCAGCACTGACCATAGTCACCAGCACCTCCCCTCACACCCCCCCAACACAAACTCCACAGTACCCACCTGGTAGAATGCAATGCCCTCCATCCTAACACAAGATCCCACAAAGCACCACCACCCTGGGTTATGTTGTGTGAAGCACAGGGACACTCTTGGGACTCTTAGCCAAACAACTGCCAGGACAACACTCCCAGCCATCCTGTCAGCACAGCCAGCCCACCCCACAGGGAAGCAGAGTCAAAAGGAAGGAAGCATGGGCATGCTGGGAAGGGGGTGGAGGCAATAGCATGATGGGAGTCGTAGTCACAGACATTGCTCAGCCTCACAACTGGCCCATCAACACCACCCTGAACCATGCTCACATCACAGGGAGTGGAGAAGGACTCACAAGATGGCTGACACTGGCTACTGCTGTGGGGAGCACAAGGCCCTGCTGCCAACTGTGCACCAACAAACAGCAGGACACCACTGACTGACATCCTGAGAGACAACTTACACTCCCTGCAATGCAAGCACGTTCCATGGTGGGATAACTGACTGGGTGGGTGGGTGGGTGGGAAGGAGGTCTGGCTGTCAACCAAACACAATCAATGCAGACCATGTTCACACCCCAGAGAATACATAGAAATGCCCAAATAATGCAGGACAATGTGCCACACCAATATCAACCCCTGACTGTGACGACTTAGGACAATACAATGTACAGGCCCGCACCCCGAGGCACAGTCACAACTGTCAGGTGTGTCAACCACTGATGCCTGCAGAAACATGACATACATTGTTTGTGTCTCCCAAAAACAGGTGATGATAGGGACACAGCAGCAGACGCTGAGGAGTCCCAGTCCCAGGCTCAAGAGGATGCCGAGCTCACTGGCGTCGTACAGCCTCTGTCCTCCTCGGACGATGAACAACCTGGCACATCCGGTGCAAGTCAACATGCTGCACCAGCAGGACCACCAGCTGCAGCACCAGCAGGTCCACCAGCTGCACCCCCTGCACCCACCCTCCAACGACTGTCACCACGAATACCATCCCTGCCGACATGGACAGAATAAGGAACAACACCAGCGCAGTGACCCTGGACCAACCTGGGGCCATGGACACCACCACCACCACCACCCCCAAGGTGGACCAGGGTTATCTGTGCGTGCAACTGCACACACTGCACATGTCAGCAGGGGTGGTGGGAGGGGTGGGAGACAGAGGTCGCTGCTTGCAGACGTTGCTGGTGTGCATGAAGACCCACAACTGGTACGCATAGCTGATGCGTACCAGTCCAGCACCGGAGAGCTCAGCCAGGTAGTGGGGCTCCTCAGAGACATCAAACAGCAGCAGGCTGCCCATCATGCCCGCTTGGACTCCCACATGTCCCACGTGGAGTCACACATGTCACGTGTGGACTCCCACATGTCCCGCGTGGAGTCCAAGTGGGATGTACTACATGAGATGACGGCGGTGCACAGGGACATTTTACAATGCCTCCGCCAGATGAACAGCAACCAGTCCACACCTCCCTGTGTGCCAACAACATCTGGTACCGAACAAACTGCAACTGCCACAGGGAGGGAGGAGGACTCTGGCGGAGAGTCCCCTGCACCGCAGCAGCCTGCACTTGAGGGCCCCCCCCCCAAGAAGAGGGGTCGTCCGAGGAGGGGAAAGTGAGAGGCTGATGGCCAAGCGCAACTCCCAGGAAGCCTGAACCTGTTCTGGATTTTCGCCTTTGTGCACAGACTGTTCACCCTGTTGATGGCAACACTACTCCCACACATTGCATGGGGAGTACAAGTTGGAACAATGTGTCAGACAACTGTGGCCCCGATACTGGGGATCCTGTCTACCTGGACTTTCTATTCATCTAGGAACTTGGGATTGCAAGATTCATGTACAGCACAATCCATCCTATGCACTATTATCACAGATGTATCACAATAAACACACTAATACACCATACTTGCCTCTGTCGTGATTCCAACGTGGGTGCTGTTATGGGGATGATGAACTGCAAAATTACACTGTGTATGCGAACTGCAACAGCAAGGACAACACAGGCATGTGAGTACAGGCAACGTGACACATATGAGGGAGACACACCACCAGGGCTACACAACACATACACACCTAGGCCATCTGACTCATTGCCTACACTGATGTTGCCAGGGAAGACGGTGCAATGCACAGACACCACACCCATTCCCAGTTGTAGTCAAGTAGCCCACAGGTGCAGTAAGCAAATGGCAGTCAAATGTGTGACCACAGACAACGCACATCACTAAGTGAAGCACAGGTTTATTACACAGTAGCAACATGCCGTAACCACTACAGATGCAAGGTAACCCCACCTGGTAGCGGGCACACAGTCAACAACTGTAGACAGAAGGAAGTCCATGGGTGTGGCGCACATCACCTGTAGGGACACAACAGCTACCAGCCTGGATGTGCAATCACGTCGTCGGTGGACACAGTTGACCAAACGAATCTGAAAGTACCCTGTGAAGGACAGAAATGACACACAGTCAAAAGCAATGCAGTACAGGACAGAACAGCAAAACTCATGCACAATACATGTTACAAGATACCCACCCAGAACCAAGTTAGCATGTCAACACTGTTGGGGAGTACAGCCCACCTGTCACCACACATCGCAACACACATCCTGTCAAGTAGCCCATGGACACACTCCAACAGCACCAGAGCACCACCCACACATCATGCCAACTCACATCATTCACATGACACCTCAGGATACTCACATTCAGCTAAAGAAGTTGGTGATGAGCTGTGTGCGGACATCACCATCACCATCATCATCATCATCGTCACTGGCATCGTGGTCCAGGCCAGGATCCTCCACAGGTGGCGGATGTTGGTCATCGTCATCCTGGATGAGAGGCAACTCCTTCCGCACTGCCAGGTTGTGGAGCATGCAGCAGACGATGATAATCTTGCACACTTTCGCAGGGGCATATGGGAGGGACCCTCCGGTCTTGTCCAGGCAGCGGAAGCGGCTCTTCAGGAGACCAAAGGTCCGCTCAATCACTCTCCTGGTCCGACCATGTGCCTCATTGTAGCGCATCTGGGCAGGTGTCACAGGGTTCCTGAGGGGTGTCAGCAACCACGGCATGTTGGGGTATCCCGAGTCACCTACGGACAGACAAGTGCACATCAGCTGACTTGGAAAAGTGGGCGGAATACTACAGATCAGATCACACACAATGGCACAAAGTCAGTACACACCGACAAGCCAGGCACGCTGGTTCTGCATCTGTGCCATCAACCTGGGGATGCGACTACTCCTCATCACAAAGGCATCGTGTGCTGAACCAGGGAAACGGGCACACACGTGTGTGATGGTCATGTCTGCAAGACACACCACCAGTGCATTGACCGAGTGGTAGTGCTTGCGGTTCCTGTAGGCCTGCTCCTGGGCCTGTGGTGGTACCAAAGCCACATGTGTCCCATCAATGGAGCCAATGACATGCGGCATCCTCCCCAGGGCATAAAAGTCACTCTTCACGTCAGTGAGTCGTCGCAGTCTAGGGAAATAGATGTACCGGTTCAGGAAGAGCAACATTGCCGCCAAGAAATCGCGGAGCACACGGCTGAACATGGTCTGTGACATCCCACCAGCAGACGCCACAGTATGTTGGAAGGTACCGGTGGCAAAGAAGTGTAGGGCTGCCATCACCTTCACCTTGGGGGTCAGCGCTGTAGGATACGGCCGGCCAGGCTGCAAATGTGGGGACAACTGCACTGCAAAATCCTCAATCAGCTGCCTGGTGAAGCGGTACCGTCGGATGCTGTCCCGTTCCACCATCGTTGCCAGGTCTGGGAATGGCCGATGGACAGCAGGAGCCCTGCAGTGCAGAGGAGAAGTAAGCAAGATCGTCAGTCACCCCACATATGCGGCATTGAACACACTCAAGATCCCAACATACATCATCATGAGGCACAACTACATGAAGTGTGCAGTACCGGAACGACATGTATGGTACATACATGGCCAACATCTGTCAACACGGTCCTACAGGTGGCATCAATTTGTCCCAGGTTGGCCCATTGGATATCATGATGCTGTGTCACAGTCACCCCCCAGTGACATGTGAGGACAGATGTGCCCCAGGCACCACAGCTCAACGACAGGCACATTCCCAGGGACCCTGTAATGCCACATGGACACTGGCATCACCTGGAGTATCATGTGTACACCACAACAAAACAAACATGACCCCCACAGGTAGTGGCCACACTTGCCATGGCAGGAGAGCCATGGACGTCTGTGACACACACGCACAACATCAGAGTCCATGCACACACAACGTGGATGTGGAGACTGTCTCCCATTGTGCACATGAAATCAGAGACATTGTAAACACTACATGCACAAAGACTGTGGAGGGCCATCACTATTGTGCCACTGGGACACCCTGGCTCAAACATACCGTCCCACATGGGACTCACGGGGTATGTGACATGACATACACAAACACCACTGTGAAATGTGACCATGACACATGCACAGATATGAACAGTTGCACATCACAGTGGTCACGTACACGTAACACCCAGGATCCTGTCCCCATTAACACGTGCACAGCCTGGGGGTGGCTGCCCACAGGTGACACCCACAGGACAACATGTACACCAACATACACACAATAGGAAATGCAGCCTTACATGCCTTATGATAAGGTTTGGACAGGCTGTCGTGATGTAGGTGTGCCCCTCACTCCCTGGGAGCTATCTGTGGCTGGCACATGTCCATCTGAGACAGGCATGCTGACCTATGCCAGTCACATATACAGTGATGCGTTGAACAGCAATGGACCGATCGGTGCCTCCGGCCGGCCCATTGCTTTCAATGTGTGCGGGTACGCGTTGTACCCCTGTGCGCGTTGAACAGCAATGGACCGATCGGTGCCTCCGGCCGGCCCATTGCATTCAATGTGTGCGGGTACGCGTTGTACCCCTGTGCGCGTTGAACAGCAATGGACCGATCGGTGCCTCCGGCCGGCCCATTGCATTCAATGTGTGCGGGTACGCGTTGTACCCCTGTGCGCGTTGAACAGCAATGGACCGATCGGTGCCTCCGGCCGGCCCATTGCTTTCAATGTGTGCGGGTACGCGTTGTACCCCTGTGCGCGTTGAACAGCAATGGACCGATCGGTGCCTCCGGCCGGCCCATTGCTTTCAATGTGTGCGGGTACGCGTTGTACCCCTGTGCGCGTTGAACAGCAATGGACCGATCGGTGCCTCCGGCCGGCCCATTGCTTTCAATGTGTGCGGGTACGCGTTGTACCCCTGTGCGCGTTGAACAGCAATGGACCGATCGGTGCCTCCGGCCGGCCCATTGCATTCAATGTGTGCGGGTACGCGTTGTACCCCTGTGCGCGTTGAACAGCAATGGACCGATCGGTGCCTCCGGCCGGCCCATTGCTTTCAATGTGTGCGGGTACGCGTTGTACCCCTGTGCGCGTTGAACAGCAATGGACCGATCGGTGCCTCCGGCCGGCCCATTGCTTTCAATGTGTGCGGGTACGCGTTGTACCCCTGTGCGCGTTGAACAGCAATGGACCGATCGGTGCCTCCGGCCGGCCCATTGCTTTCAATGTGTGCGGGTACGCGTTGTACCCCTGTGCGCGTTGAACAGCAATGGACCGATCGGTGCCTCCGGCCGGCCCATTGCTTTCAATGTGTGCGGGTACGCGTTGTACCCCTGTGCGCGTTGTACCTCAATGGACCGATCGGTGCGCACCCATTGACAATGGGCTTGCCTGGCAACGGACGCGTTTTCGAATTTCGAACGAGTCGGTTGCTGGAAAATCAGTTGGTCACCCACAACAATGTTGCAAAATCATGTATGTCATGAAGTTGAAGTTTTGAAGGATGCTGTGGGCGTGTTTTGGTGCTGCTATTCCATGGATTGGCCAGATTCAGAAGATGCAAACGACTTGGACCTATCACTTTGGACACAAGGGACAGTATCTGCCTCTCCAGCACATATATATTGCTGCCTGTTCCCCTGAGAGCCCACTTGCCTGCACTACATGCTCCAGGACGACATCTGCCACTGCACTGCTGCTGTCTCTGCCCCTCTGGACCCTGCAATGGCACGTACTGTGGAGAGAGCCCCAGCCTTCAGCCTTGAGGAGAACCAGGCCCTGCTGGACAGCCTACTTCCACAGTACAGCAAGCTGTATGGGACACCAGGGGAGCAGGTGAGTGTTCTGTGCACTGCCTTTCTGAATGTGCATTTTGTCTGACTAGCAAGGCTGAGAGTCAGCACACCACTGGCTAGCAGGCTCACTGAGTAGTTGTCACCCCCCATAGTGTGTAGTGACTTGCACTGGACAGGTATGGTGCAGTGACAGTGCTTCTGAACAGGGTTTTACTCCCCATGCAATGATACCATGTAGTGACTTCTGGAAAACTGTCCATGGGCAGCCGTGCACTGCCTGGGTACACCATGTGCCCCTGTGATTGCGACATGTATATGCAACTGTGTCATGCACGGATATGTTGCATGTGTAGTAATGGCCTTATCACTTTGTCATCCTGACAGGCTTCTGCCCATCGGAAGCATGAGATATGGAAGGACATCGTCCGGGCTGTCCGGTCCGTGGGGGTCTACAAGCGCCGGATCCGCAACTGCCAAAAGAGGTGGCAGGACCTTCGGGGCTGGACCCGGAGGATTGCACGGGTCCAGCTGAAGCTGTCGCCTCCTCGCAGGAGGGGCGGAACACGGACCCTGACCCCCCACATGCTCAGGATCCTGGCGGTGGTCTTTCCAGACCTGGATGGGCAGCTGAAGGCCAGAGAGCAGCAAGGAGGGGGTGAGTCAAAGACTGCACTGTGTACTCTGTCTAACATGCTATGTGCCCTCCTCGGGCCAGGTTGAACTGCCACAGTACAGCAGTCATGTTGTCCAGGAGCCATGTCCCTCTATTGTGCACTGCCCACTCCTCATCTGATACCCAGGTGTGGCCCTTACATGCAGGGAATTCTGTCACTTAGGACTGTGTCCTTGCAGTTTGCTTGACTCAAGGTGGGAGACAGCATCTGTTTCCCTGACTCTGTGGTGGGCATCATGGGTGGGTCCATTGCTTACACAATGCCTGTATTCTGACATGTATTCAGCGTGTTACTTTGATCTGTGGTCCAATTGCTGAGCTGATCCACCACATGTGGCTGGGGTACCTGGCACACACCCATGCTGCGGGTGGGAACAATGTTTGGGCCCCAGGAGTATGTATATGACGTGTGTCACACATACTTAGCCAGCTGCCTACAGTCCAGGGCTCATCCCTCATTCATGTGGGGCTGGACAGTCATGCCTACTCCAGGCCATACAATACACTCTGTACTCCCACTCCCGTGTATCAGCGGACACATTGTGCACAGTGATTTGACCCCTCAGGTGTCTGCCTCTGTGTCAGTGTGCTGTGGATTAGTCGCCAGGACTGCTGTGGAGTTTCTTGGTAGGGGCTCAGCATGCCACTGGAGATGTGACCATAGGAGACGATACTTGTGTGACACATAGGTGTCTGATCAGCTGCCCATGCAGAATGGGGCATGTAAATGTGAAGTTCAGGCAGCTGTTCCCCATGCACAGCAGAGTGTGAGGGGCTCAGGTTCAGAGGGTAGTGTCACAGGTCTCCCATATGTCCAATAGGTATGACCTGGACAGATGAGGGTTAAGAGGATGTGTTGTGGGGGGATGTACATGTGCACTTGTGCAGCTCCAGGACTTGCATTCCCCATGACCTACTATTGTGACACAGTGCAGAGTGTTGTTGTCTGGCTGCAAAGTCATACATCACTGAGACAGTGATGTATGACTTTGCAGTCATGCCTCCGCCATGGCATGTGTCTACTGATTGGTGATCCTGCAGGGGAGTGACATGTGCTACATGCACACCATAGTGGCGCTGGCTATCAGGACATGGGTGCATCATGGTGTCTGTCGCTGGTATGCATCACATGCATTTCCTATTTGACTCTGGGCATCCCTTACATCCGTAAACCTGTACTGACTCAGTGGCAAGAGCTGTGATGTGTCCACACCGTGTCCTCTGCACTGTCCAACTACTGTGTACTTGGTGCATGTGTCAACACTGGGGTGTTGCAATCCAACAGACACCAGACAGATGGGTGCAAGGCCATGTGGGATGTGAGTGCCATGCTTGGCATCAGACTGACAATTGACTTCTCCTGTTCAATTAGTGCACTTTTAGCAATGTACAACTAATGATGCCAGGGCTTGCTCTGTGATGTGCTGTGCTCACAGTGGTGTGTGCGTTATGTGCAGGTGACTGATGTCTGTCTGTTTCCCCATTGTTTGCAGATACATCCACGGCCACGGAAGGGGACAGCTCCACGGACCAGGAGGAGCCGGAGAGCCAGACTGGGTCAGCAGCCGAGGAGTGGTCGGAGGGACCCAGTGGCACGGAGGGCGAGGGGAGCCACACCGAGGAGTCCTCAGCAGCATCCACCTCAGCTGAGGACCAGAGCAACTCGGAGGATGACTCCCTTGTGGAGGCGGGTGTCAGCAGCCACCACACCCCAGCTAGTGTTGCTGTCCCCGCCACCACCAGCACCACCACCGCCCTCCCATCGGCTCCCATTCCCCAGGTCCGTGGAGGCTCCCATGTCCGGGAGCGTGTCTCCTTTGGGCCAGGCACCGCACCCCCTGCCCCTGTGTCCCCTGCTGCCCTGAGTGAGGAGTCTGTGTACCTCCTTCGCCAGCTCCATGTAGGGCAGACAGCCATGCTGAGTGTCCTCCATGCGCACACCGCGCTGTTGACTCAGCTGGTGTCGTTCATGGAGGGCATCTCATCGGGCATGTCTGACCTACAGAGGGGCAATAGGTCCATGGACTCCTCCCTGACGGCAGCAGTGTCCCTCCTCAAACGGTCCCTCACCCCTCCTGCCTCTGCTCCATCCACACTCCCCAGCACCTTACCCATCCCAGGCACACACACACCGGCACAGGCACACACCAGCACACACACATCCAGCACACTGACACACACGCCAATGACAAAACGCACACGCACGCACATTCAGGGGACTGAAGCCAGACTCACAGGGGATGGGGCCCTGGAACACACACACGCATCCACATGCACTGCGCAGTCCTCAGTTCCCTCTCCCTCCAAAGCACCCTCCCTTGCCTCACCTGCAACCCCAAAGTCACAGCAGCTCTTCCTCTGTGACCTCGGCCTCTTCCCCACCGATGAAGCTGCCCCAGCATCCCGGGGGAAGAGGAAGCCCACCCACACGGAGCAGAGTGCCCCTCGCCCCCGGACACCCTCCCCCAGGCGCAGACGGACTGAGGCCCCCACCCGCAAGTCCCCCGGAGTGGTAAGAGCAAGACCCCGCCACCGCCCTGCAGCTCAGGCACAAGGTCTCCGTCCTCCATCCCTCAGGCCCCCACTGCACAGGTGCCCCCACCACACCCTGCCCCAGGTTCCCCCACCCACAGATATACCATCCCCAAGAGGATCCGGCCTTCTCCCCCTGCCACTTGCTCTCCCAGCACCACACCCCCGCTGCGCTTGTCTGTGCCACTGATGTGGTGAGGGTGTCCTCCCCCTCTGTCCAACCCACCTTGCCTGTTCCCCATTCTCCTCCCCTGGAGGTAGGCACTGCAGTGGAGTCCACTACCGCCCTGTCTGACTTGGGCACTGCAGTGGCGGACCTGTCCACCCCATCTGCAGGGTCCACTGCAGTTGTGCCGGCACCCACGACATCTGAGTCATGCCCCCCAGTTGTGCCGGCACACACCATGTCAGACACCTCCACTGCAGTTGTCAGTGGCTCTCCAGCACCCACCACCCCTTCCCTGACTCCCCCTGGTGAGCCCTGATCCTGTCCCTGCGGTGCCTGGCCTGCCCCCCGGTTGCCCCTCCTAGTGGATTGTCCCTGGTATTGTGCAGGCATGCGTAGGGTGACATCTGCCAGTGTCACCCTGTTTGAACTTTGACAATGGACTGGCCATTGGCCTTTGCTCTAATTTCTTCTGGACGTCGTTATCAAACAACACATATGCTGAATAAAGCAACTTTCTTTTCTCTAGTGCTCATGCTTCAGATGTACATGTTGTTGGTGCAGCTAACCATGCCCTTGCTGCAGTGATGGTGATATCTGGTCTCATGATTATGAAGTGTTACTGTGCAGGAACCCATGTGGTCCAGGGGGAATGTGTCCTATCATGTGGTGTATCCATGTCATCAATAGCAGCATCTGAGGGTGTCATGTGTTCAGTATTTGGCAATGGGTTTCCTACTTACATTGGCAATTTCATATCTGTGGCTTCCACCCCTGCACATCTGTTGTGCCTGCCATCGTTGCATTTGTCTACTTCCCTGACCGTGTTGCCATCTCCAGTGGACATGCAGGTTTGGGCATCAATGGGGAGGGACTCATCCGTGTAGTCAGTGCAACATTGCTATACAAGTGTGTTGGATCTGTGCTGATGATTCCGTTGGCACATCCATGACCAGGCTGATGTGATGGGAGCCCTCATTTGGTGCTAATTGTTGATTGTGTGACCAAGTGCTCAGCTGACATGATGGGGCCCTACTGAGGCAACATATGGCACAGCTTTCCTCACACAGGAGTGGAGTCCCCTCATGGCAGTGTGTACACGTGTGACATTGCCTGCGCCCAAGGTGTGTGTTGTATGTGCATGTCTGTGTGTTCACTTCCATTCATCTGCGCATGCTGTGATCCCTAGTGTTGTACCTGTTTGTGATGCTTGCTGACTTGAGCTATGTTCCCTCAAAGTCTTCTCCCTGTGTTCTCTGTGATGTGGGTGCATGGCACATTACTGGTCATCAGGGTGTCACCCATAGGTGTGTTTGCTGTCAGGGCAGAGTTTGTGTGCAGACGCAGATGGGTCACAGTCAGGTTTCCCTTTGGCACTTGTTGTTTGCCCCTGTCATGTGATTTCCAGTTTGTGTTATCTTTCAGTGATTGTGACACGTTGTGTGTGTGACTGCTGGCACTCCTTAGGGTCCGGGCTGCAATGTTGGTTGTTGTCTATGTGTGTTCTTTGTGGGTGACCTTGGCTTCTTCATTGGTGTGTGACTGTGGCTGGGATCCCATTGGTCGGTGTGGTATTGCCGTCATGTCCATGTACAGCGTAGTGTGCAGTGTGTCAGACATTCAGGAGTCTTGTTGAGTGTCCATGTGTGATGTGTTTCTACACCTTGGTTCCCACCCACCACCCTGGAATAGTCATGGGTGCATGTGCAATGTCACCAGTGCATGTGTACTTCACTGCTGCACATTGTTGGAGGTCGAGGGGTGTGGTCTTGAGTGTGTGCAGATGAGAGTTGTTGCCCGGCTAGGCCCCTGCCTCCATGTTGGCCTTGGCTTACTGGCCATGCTGATTGATTTGTGCTTGTGTAGGTGTGATGGTAGTTTGTTGCTCAGGACACCTGACTGTGGTTCACAGTGTGAACGACATTTAGCTTTGTCATCACAGTGGTATTTTTATTCAGCCCAGGGTCACCACATTGTGGGGGCCCTGGGGGTGGTGCTGTGGTGTGTCTGTGACTTGCTGTGTCAGTTGTTGTTCCTACGTGCCTGTGTGACATGTGTGTTTTGTGCTCCCTCTCACCTGTCAATGCCTGCTTGCCCACATAGGGGATTTGGATCCATGAGTTACCTTAGTGTGGCAGTGTATGCACATCTGTATGATTGGTATTCAGCTCTCCTCATGTGTTGTGTTGTTGCCTGGGGACACTGGCACCCCCACCCCTCACCTGCTGTGTATGATGACAGTGTTGGTCTGCCTGTTTGTGTTTGTGCATCTGCACCACTGCATTGGCATATCTTGGGTGTGCCATTGGCTGTATGTTGTTTGGTGTGTTTCCCCTGCTGTCCCTGGGACTCCTAGGTCATCGGTCAGCACAGTGATCATGGTTTGTGTGTCCCATTGCTGCCATGGTATGGTATCTGTTCACCTCACATCTGCTGTCTCCACAGGGTATCTGCATTTGTGTGCCCATTGGTGCAAATATGTGGTTCTGCATTCTGATGGTCACTTCTGTCATTGTGTCATTGATGACTGTTGACGGTCTCAGCCCCCATGGGTGTTGTTTGTCTGCACATGGCCAAAGGAATGTTTCATTTGCACTGCAGTATTTGGCTCCCCCAATTTATGTTGCAATGGGACACATACACTACTTTGCCACAGATGAGTTTTTGGTTCTGTGACCAGGAATGATCCATGCAGTTTGGCAGTTGCAGCTCTTTCTTTGTCAACAATTACCTTTTGGTCACTGTGATGATGAGGGTGTAGACCCCATTGCCACAATGGTCAAAATGTGCTTCAACTATGGACCCCACACTTGCCTTTTGGTCACTGTGATGATGGGGGTTTAGTCCCCATTGCCACAATGGTCAAAATGTGCTTCAGCTATGGACCCCACACTTGCCTTTTGGTCACTGTGATGATGGGGGTTTAGACCCCATTGCCACAATGGTCAAAATGTGCTTCAGCTATGGACCCCACACTTGCCTTTTGGTCACTGTGATGATGGGGGTTTAGACCCCATTGCCACAATGGTCAAAATGTGCTTCAGCTATGGACCCCACACTTACCTTTTGGTCACTGTGATGATGGGGGTTTAGGCCCCATTGCCACAATGGTCATGGGCTGCTTGCATTGTGGGTGCCACACACATATATGTGTGGCACATGTGCTAGGGGGTCACATTGTATGTTCAAAGTCATGTTCGGTGTTGTAGGCATTTGACACAGCCTGCTCACACGCTTGTCATGGTGGTGGGGGGATGTCTTAATCTTGCATTCCCTAGGTTGTGGTGTGCTTGTTGTGTCATGCATTGTCCATCCTATGAGCGGGGGTGGTAGTAGTGGTAGGCATCCAGCCCCCTGGCTAAGGGTGGTAGTAGTGGTGGGCATCCTGCCCCCTGGCTAAGGGTGGTAGTAGTGGTAGGCATCCTGCCCCCCTGGGTGAGGGTGGTAGTAGTGGTGGGCATCCTGCCCCCCTGGGTGAGGGTGGTAGTAGTGGTGGGCATCCTGCCCCCTGGCTAAGGGTGGTAGTAGTGGTGGGCATCCTGCCCCCTGGGTGAGGGTGGTAGTAGTGGTGGGCATCCTGCCCCCTGGCTAAGGGTGGTAGTAGTGGTAGGCATCCTGCCCCCTGGCTAAGGGTGGTAGTAGTGGTAGGCATCCTGCCACCCTGGCTAAGGGTGGTAGTAGTGGTAGGCATCCTGCCCCCCTGGCTAAGGGTGGTAGTAGTGGTGGGCATCCTGCCCCCCTGGGTGAGGGTGGTAGTAGTGGTGGGCATCCTGCCCCCTGGCTAAGGGTGGTAGTAGTGGTAGGCATCCTGCCACCCTGGCTAAGGGTGGTAGTAGTGGTAGGCATCCTGCCCCCTGGCTAAGGGTGGTAGTAGTGGTAGGCATCCTGCCCCCTGGCTAAGGGTGGTAGTAGTGGTAGGCATCCTGCCCCCTGGCTAAGGGTGGTAGTAGTGGTAGGCATCCTGCCCCCTGGCTAAGGGTGGTAGTAGTGGTAGGCATGCTGCCCCCTGGCTAAGGGTGGTAGTAGTGGTAGGCATCCTGCCCCCCGTGGGTGAGGGTGGTAGTAGTGGTAGGCTTCCTGCCCCCTGGCTAAGGGTGGTAGTAGTGGTGGGCATCCTGCCCCCTGGCTAAGGGTGGTAGTAGTGGTAGGCATCCTGCCCCCCTGGGTGAGGGTGGTAGTAGTGGTGGGCATCCTGCCCCCTGGGTGAGGGTGGTAGTAGTGGTGGGCATCCTGCCCCCTGGCTAAGGGTGGTAGTAGTGGTGGGCATCCTGCCCCCCTGGCTAAGGGTGGTAGTAGTGGTAGGCATCCTGCCCCCTGGCTAAGGGTGGTAGTAGTGGTAGGCATCCTGCCCCCTGGCTAAGGGTGGTAGTAGTGGTAGGCATCCTGCCCCCCGTGGGTGAGGGTGGTAGTAGTGGTAGGCTTCCTGCCCCCTGGCTAAGGGTGGTAGTAGTGGTGGGCATCCTGCCCCCCTGGCTAAGGGTGGTAGTAGTGGTAGGCATCCTGCCCCCCTGGGTGAGGGTGGTAGTAGTGGTGGGCATCCTGCCCCCCTGGCTAAGGGTGGTAGTAGTGGTGGGCATCCTGCCCCCCTGGGTGAGGGTGGTAGTAGTGGTGGGCATCCTGCCCCCTGGCTAAGGGTGGTAGTAGTGGTAGGCATCCTGCCCCCTGGCTAAGGGTGGTAGTAGTGGTAGGCATCCTGCCACCCTGGCTAAGGGTGGTAGTAGTGGTAGGCATCCTGCCCCCTGGCTAAGGGTGGTAGTAGTGGTGGGCATCCTGCCCCCCTGGGTGAGGGTGGTAGTAGTGGTGGGCATCCTGCCCCCTGGCTAAGGGTGGTAGTAGTGGTAGGCATCCTGCCACCCTGGCTAAGGGTGGTAGTAGTGGTAGGCATCCTGCCCCCTGGCTAAGGGTGGTAGTAGTGGTAGGCATCCTGCCCCCTGGCTAAGGGTGGTAGTAGTGGTAGGCATCCTGCCCCCTGGCTAAGGGTGGTAGTAGTGGTAGGCATCCTGCCCCCCGTGGCTGAGGGTGGTAGTAGTGGTAGGCTTCCTGCCCCCTGGCTAAGGGTGGTAGTAGTGGTGGGCATCCTGCCCCCTGGCTAAGGGTGGTAGTAGTGGTAGGCATCCTGCCCCCCTGGCTAAGGGTGGTAGTAGTGGTAGGCATCCTGCCCCCTGGCTAAGGGTGGTAGTAGTGGTAGGCATCCTGCCCCCCTGGCTAAGGGTGGTAGTAGTGGTGGGCTTCCTGCCCCCTGGCTAAGGGTGGTAGTAGTGGTAGGCATCCTGCCCCCCGTGGGTGAGGGTGGTAGTAGTGGTAGGCTTCCTGCCCCCTGGCTAAGGGTGGTAGTAGTGGTGGGCATCCTGCCCCCATGGCTAAGGGTGGTAGTAGTGGTAGGCATCCAGCCCCCTGGGTTGGGGTGGTGGCGCGCATTCAGGCCCCTGTGTGCATATGTGGCATTGGTGATGGGCATCCCGCCCCTATGGTGCTGCTGTTGCTGGTGTAAGTATATTCAGATTCCCAGTGTATGTGTGTGATGTGTCGTGTACGTGTTGTATGTGTTTTGTGGTTGGTGTCTGACTTACCTTCTGCGCCGTACGCGTCCGTGCCTGTTCCGGTAGTAGATGTAGAATATTGGTATGATCGGGACGAAGGGATTCATGGTTGGTTCGTGTCGTTCGTCCTTCTCGTTGCTTTGCGTCGTCCTCGCCGCTTGGCTTCGTCCTCGTCGCTTCGCTTCGTCCTCGTCGCTTCGCGTCGTCCTCGTCGGTGCCGTGTTCGTCTCGTAGCCGTGGATCGTGTTGTGGCGCGATTCGGAGCTTATGTGCGCCTCTCCCGGATGCTTTGACGTGCCGTGCGTAGCGACGGGTTCGGCGCGTACGGGAAAGCGCATCGTACTTGTTCGGCCGGACGGGGCTGCATTTTCCCTTCCGTGCGACTCGATTCGGCGTTTCCGGATTCGCCTCGGTCGGAGAACAGGACCTGGTTTGGGTGAGTACGGCTCGGCCGGGAATTTTTGCTGTTGTGCGCGATCGTACTTGCTCGTTCGGTGTGCTGTACGGATCGGTCGGGAAACTGGCTTTCGCATGGCTTTTTTCCCGACCGAATAGTATTGGGTGCGCCTCCGACCGAGATCGGAATCGGCCCCAGTGTGTTGAAAGGTACCGGTGGCAAAGAAGTGTAGGGCTGCCATCACCTTCACCTTGGGGGTCAGCGCTGTAGGATACGGACGGCCAGGCTGCAAATGTGGGTCCAACCGCACTGCACAAATCCTCAATCAGCTGCCTGGTGAAGCGGTACCGCCGGATGCTGTCACGTTCCACCATCGTTGCCAGGTCTGGGAATGGTCGATGGACAGCAGGAGCCCTGCAGTGCATAGGTGAAGAAAGCAAGATTGTCAGTCACCCCAACTATGTGCCGTTCACTCATACTCAATTTCACATGATACATCATTAACAAACACAAGTACTTGATGTGTGTGTCGTTCTGTTTGGACAAATATGGCACCTACATGGACATCATCTAACATCTCTGTTCAACAAGTGTTGACAACAGGTTCCAGGGTGTGCTATGGGAAACCATTAGGCTGTGTCACAGTACCCATTTACTGCTCTCATGTTCCACACACATACCACAGTGACATGTCTGGACAGATGCTCCACAGGCATCACAGCTCATTGACAGGTAGATTCCCAGGGACCCTGTCTTGCCACATGGACACTGGCATGACATTGCGTATCATGTACACGTCAGAAAAACTAACATGACACCCACAGGTAGTGGCCGCTGTAGCCTCTGCAGGACAGACATGGACGTCTGTGACACACACACACACAACATCAAAGTTCATGCACAAACCACGTGGATGTGGGAGACTGTCTCCCATTGTGCACATGGAGTCAGAGACATGTGAAACACAACATGCACACAGACTTCGGGAGGGACATCACTATTGTGGCAATGGGCCACCCTGTGACATACATGCCTTCCCACATGTGAGCCTGGGGGTATGTGACATGTCATACACATACACAACCTGGAAATGTGACCATGACACATGCTCATAAATGAAAAGTTGCACACCACAGTGGTCAGGTGCACAACACACAAAGGACCCTGTCCCCATGAACACGTGCACAGCCTGGGTGTGTCTGCCCCCAAATGCCACCCCAAAAACCACATGTTCACCCCCATACACAGATAAGGTTATGCTGCCACACATGCCTTAGATACAGTGTGGACTGGGTGTGGTGTTGTAGGTGTGCCCCTGAGTCCCTGGAAAGTATATGTGGCTGGCATAGGTTCACCAGTGACCAGCATGGTGACATATGCGTGTGACCTGTCCAGGGACGCGTTGAACAGCAATGGACCGATCGGTGTGACGGGGCCGGCCCATTGCATTGTATGTGAGCGGGTATGCGTTGTATCCCGGGTATGCGTTGTACAGCAATGGACCGATCGGTGTGCCCGGCCGGCCCATTGCATTGTATGTGAGCGGGTACGCGTTGTATCCCGGGTACGCGTTGAACAGCAATGGACCGATCGGTGTGCCCGGCCGGCCCATTGCATTGTATGTGAGCGGGTACGCGTTGTATCCCGGGTACGCGTTGTACAGCAATGGACCGATCGGTGTGCCCGGCCGACCCATTGCATTGTATGTGAGCGGGTACGCGTTGTATCCCGTGCACGCGTTGAACAGCAATGGACCGATCGGTGTGCCCGGCCCGGCCCATTGCATTGAATGTGAGCCGGGTACGCGTTGTATCCCGGGTACGCGTTGTACAGCAATGGACCGATCGGTGTCCCGGCCGGCCCATTGCATTGTATGTGAGCGGGTACACGTTGTATCCCGGGTACGCGTTGTACAGCAATGGACCGGATCAGTGTGCCCGGCCGGCCCATTGCATTGTGGCTGTGAGCGGGTGCGCGTTGTATCCCAAAATACGCGTTGTACAGCAG
>CAWUFW010028827.1:0-20440 GCA_963921515.1 Calotriton arnoldi | reverse complement strand
GGCGGAAGACTCACTGTTTTTAAATCGGAGAAAATTAATTTCCTCAATTTATTTTTGAGAAAATACCCTTTTCCCACTTCCAAATGTTGATATGTACGTATGTGTGCATCCTGTCACTGAATTAAATAACTAGGGGGGATATTTACAAAGAAGTGGCGGAGTGAGGCATTAGCCACCATAGTGCAAGGGTGTCTGCGTGCAGGGGAGGATTGTTTATATACAGGAAGGTCCCCCTTCCTGCACATAAACAATCTTGAAATGCCATTTTGTCACTTCTATGTGTGCTGCTTAATGCAGCACACATGGAAGTTACAAAATGTCATTTTTTTGATTATGTGCAGGAAGGGTCACCTTCCTGAACATAAACAATCCAAAGTGTTTTGCTTTTTCCATGTGTGCTGCACAAGGCAGCACACACGGAAAAAGCAAAAACAAGGAGAAATTAAGCATTTCTCCTCGTTTCGCCAAGTTCAAACCAGGTTTACCCTGGTCTTAATTTTGGCGCTGCCTCCTATTTACGCTGCCCTTGTAAATAGGTGGCAGCGTCATAATCAATGGGTGTTTCGGTGGAACGCCCACCGCAACACCCACTGCCCACCCTTTCAAGCTAAGCATAGCGTGAAAGGGGGCCTTATTTACAAGGCAGCGTTAAGCCACGTTAAGTGGCTTAACGTTTCCTTGTAAATAATGCAAAGCCCCTATCGCCTTGTACGCCTAGGGGCGTATTTATGACGGTTTTGCTGCCCCCTTGCGCCACTCAAAGGGGGGCGCAAGTGCGACACAAAACATAAGTCGAATTTATCAAGCCATGCAAGGCCACCTTGCGTGGGCCTGCATGGCATGATAAACTAAGAGTAACGCAACGCAGCGCAAATCACTGCGTTGCAATACTCGACCCCAGGGAGGGGTACCATGGGTGGAGCGTGGGTGTTCCCACACATCCACTCATGGTGTTTGGTGCATTCCCAGATCGACCATTACTGGCAAACCTGTGAATGCGTCAAAATGCTACGAAGCGTAACAGGGAGAAATATCTTTATTTATCCTCGTTTTTTCCTCTTTCTATATATACTGCACTCTGCAACACATATAGAAAGAGGAAAAAGCCTCAGGGGATTGTTTTTGTGCAGTAAGGTGCCCCTTCCTGCACAAAAACAATCCTGTCTGCAGCGCAGGCACCCTTGCACCGTGGTGTAAGGGTGCCTGTGTTGGCGGCGGCGCTGCCAAAAGGGCCCAAGCGCAAGGAAAGGACAGGAATGCGTTGTATCATGTCAAATACAGCACATTCCTGCCCTTTCTCTTTTCACACCGCAGCAAAGTGGCTTGCTGCACTGCGCCCTGTGAAAACGTAATAAATCTGCCCCTCCCTGTATTCTATAAAGCAACACAGTAGGTACAAAACCTTGTTTATCATTTATCATCATTGTATGGATTGATGTCTATCTACTCTGTATTAGGTCTATAGTGAGTTTCATCCATGTTCATCAATATTTTTATTGAATAGTTAAAAAAAAGAAACATAAAATATTCTCTTGTCAGTAAATGCATCTATTTCTTTTCAATTTTTTGCTGCTATTGAACACTGGTTTAGAAATTCTGGATAATCTATTTGCAGCCACTTTTAATTGTCACTGCTTTGGGGTCATTCATTGTAAAGGAGCGAATCGTGTTTGTTACAGAGAGGGAGTTATGGAGAAGGGTGCTGGAGAGCACAAGGTCATCTATTACCCAGTTATGGTCCTGAAGCTGAGGAGCTGCCTCCACTGGGGTATCATATTGTGGTTACAGTACTTCACCCAAGTTCCTTCCTCCAAAGGAGGACCTCGTACGGATTATAGTCACGTACTCTTGCAGCTGCCTCCCAGTGGCATTGGACAATCATCTATAAAACAGGACCCTTGATGCTGACCCCACTGGGTCATTTCTTGCAGGCTGTAGTACTGCACTCTTGCAGCTGCCTCTACAATCTCATCTCTCAACTAGGTATAGTGTTAACCATACATGCCTGCAGAACCAATTCAGATGGGAGACGCCTGATTTAGCTGTCTTCCACCTGAAATTGCCTCCGCTTCAATAGAAGTCAATAGGGAAAATGTGTTCCCCGTTTTTTTGTTTCCAAATCTCCCACTTTCCTGTTCTAAAATGGTGGCAGGTATGCCGTTACCCTTGCTACTTACTTCACAGACTCATCTCTTAAAAGTCTAAGTCTGTCTGTTGTACACACGAGTGCAGCATGCCCATGTCACTTGCGTGCAATGATAGCAATCAAGTGTTATTGTTTGAAGTAGACATGAGCGTGATCTGTGTCACACACTCATGTTTATTTTCATATGATGCTCGGGTGGTTGGTAGAGTTACAAAGAATGGACAATCCTTATTAGGTCGGTCACATCAGGAAGAATTGAGTATCAGGCTGGACACAAGAGCTGATCCTCCTGTATATTCCATTGGGATTCCAATCCCAATGAGGTCACATGTAGTGTGAATTCTGGGAATGATTTTGACTTCATGCAGGAATTCAAACATAAGTTTCCTGAGCTTTTCACCAATAAACTGGGAATGTATAAGAGGTTTACACATCGCATTTGGTTGCAGGAGGGTGTTGTACCGGCTCGTCATAGAGTAAGAAATGTACCTCTGTCTTACAGATGTAAACTGAAAGAAATGCTACAGGACATGTGTGAAAAAAACGATTGAACCAGTTGAGCCTTCCCTCTGGTTTTCTCCGGTAGTGATCTCGGTCAAACCTACTGGGAAATTGTGTCTCTGCATTGATCTAACCAGTCTTAATAAGGCAGTTTGAGTGGATGCCCATCCACTTCCGAATCTCTATGAGATGGTGTCCACATTAGAATCTAAAAATCTGACTCCTGAAGGCTTGTTTAGATTTTGTAGAATGCCTTTCAGTTTGGCAAGTGCTGCTTCAGTGTTCCAGAGATTAATGAAGGAAACCTTAGAGGGTCTCGCTGGGGCAGTTACTTTCCAAGACGATATATATTGGTATTTGGAAAAGATGTAAAGGAACATGATGGCAATTTAAAGAATGTTTTGGCTGCTTTCGCCGCTAAGGGTCTGACTTTATGCTCAGACAAATGTAGGTTTAGGAAACACGAAGGTGAGTACTTAGGACATTGCATTAGTGGAGCTTACATTAAACCTAAGAAGAATCATGAAGAAAACATGAGCAATGCACCAGTACCTACATGTAAAGAACGATTGGTGGCTTTTCTTGGGTTAAGAGAATTCTATGCGAAATGTATACACAACTATGCAGCTATGGCTGATCCTTTTAGGGGTTTCCTAAAGAAAAATTTGAAATTTGAATGGACTAAGGCCATGTCTACTGCTTTTCAATACCTTGAAAAACCAAATTGTGAATGCACCATGTCTCAAACCTTTTGTGGTTGGTAAACATGGTGGATGCTAGCAATTGTGGCTTAGGTGGTGTTTTAATGCAAGAAGAAACATGGTCAGGAATGGATCGTGGCATATGCATTGAGAGCATCCAGGATGCGGAGAAAGATTATTCTGAGATTGAAAGAGAGTTATTAGCTTGTGTGTAGGATGCTGAACATTTTAGGTTTTTCCTGTTTGGGAACTAAGGGGCATATGTACAAGCCCCTATCGCCACGGGAACATCACTTTTTGTGACGTTCCCGTGGCGATAGGGGCCTTGCCTTATGCACAAGGCAGCGTTAAGCCACTTAACGTGGCTTAACGCTGCCTTGTACATAAGGCACCCTTTCGCGCTATGTTTAGCATGAAAGGGGCGTGCAGTGGGTGTTGTGGTGGGCGTTCCACCGCAACACCCATTGTATTTGATGTTGCCCCCTATGTACAAGGGTGGCGTACATAGGAGGCAGCGCCAAAATTAAGACCAGGAAAACCCTGGTCTTAAGGTGGCGAAACGAGGAGAAATGCATTATTTCTCCTCGTTTTTGCTTTTTCAATGTGTGCTGCCTTGTACAGCACACATGGAAAAAGCAAAATGCCATGGCTTGTTTATGTACAGGAAGGTGTCCCTTCCTGTACATAAAAAAACCTTTTTAAAAAATGCCATTTTGTAACTTTCATGTGTGCTGCATGAAGCAGCACACATGAAAGTTACAAAATGGCATTTTAGGATTGTTTATGTGCAGGAAGGGACACCTTCCTACACATAACCAATCCTCCCCTGCACACAGACACCCTTGCACTCTGGTGCAAGGGTGCCTGCGTTGGCGCTAAGTTGTGAAACTTAGCGCCATCGCAGGGGGAAACGCAAGGCTGCACCACGTTCTTGTAAATATGGTGCAGCCTTGCGTTTCCGAAGTGGCGGAGCGTGTCGTTAAGCCCAGGAGGCTAACGACATGCTCCGCCACTTCGTCGTACATATAGCCCTAAGTTTACAATCAAAACTGATCATAAGCCTCTTGTGCACGTTAGCACCAGGTAGAGGACGTACCATGTCTGCTAGGTTTGTGATATTGGCTTCAAAATTGCAGAATTTCCAGTACGAATTGGATTATGTTCCTGGCAAGAACAATGTACATACAGATTGCATATCTTTACCAGTGGAAGACCATGATGATCTTGAGGTAGATGAATGTGAAGCAGTGTTCAAACTGCATGATGTCAATTTACTGGGCTCTGAGTTTCCCATTTTGGAAGAAAATAAATGGCATGAAGAGATGGAGAAGGATTGTGAACTAACCAAAGTGAAACATTTTCTGCCATGAGAAGATGTACTAAGGTAGGCTTCTGGTGGTCGGGCACTGACTCCTTTGTGGAACATCAAGTGAGATTGTGTGGCAAATATGCGAATAGTGACAAGTCAGCTAAAGTCTTGATCACCGATCCCCAACCTGTAGATTTCCCGATAGCGCTTTAGCGAAAATTGGGACTGGATATTATTGGTCCATTTGCGGTTTTACCAAGACAAGAAGCTTTTGGAATTGTGCTGATAGACTACTACTCGAAATGGCATGGCTTTGCAGTCTATGTTGTTAACCTATAGAACTTCACCTAATTCTATCACTTGGGTAAGTCCATTTGAGCTATTTAGAGAACGTAAACCCAGCACTAAATTGGTTCCATGGTTATTAAAGGATGAGAAAGTGGTGTATTGTGATTTTGCTGAAGTGGACTTCAAGGAAACACGGGGGGAAATGGAAGCTTACAAATTGAAGATGGAAGAAAATTTAAAGAAAAGGATGGGTGTTCCAGGGAAACAAGTGGTGCAAGTGGGTGAAATGGTGCATTTAAAAAAGGCACCATGGTAGGCAAAGGATTTCCTAATTGGTCTGATCCTGTACGTGTCATTGAATATATTTTTTGTTTTTTAGGAGATGTTATTTTTTATTTTTATTTTTTAAATATCTTTATTTGCATTTTCAATTTTTACAGAATTGCAGAATAACAGTAAACATATTTGTAGAGGAGGACAAGTGATTACATTGTACTTGGCATAAAATGTCATTTTCACTGCCAAAGCATATCTTACTGAGCCGAATGTCTATACTGTATGTCCAGCCAACTTTACACGTGAGTATCCGTACCTGAGCGTGCAGTCAAATCAAAAGGGTGAGGCAAAATATGATATATATATATATATATATATATATATAATCAAAACAAACTAACAAAGCCATTATCTACATGTTATGCCTGGGTCAGTGTACATGTAGTGTGTATACTTCATACCCAGTACACCCTTACCATTCTCATCATCCTCTCTTGACCAAATGGGTCTGTCCCAATAGATGCCCATTCTTCCCCTCTAGTGTTGTTTGCATACTGTGACTGTGGCCCATTTCCCTGTGGCAATCCCCAGCCTCAACTCAAGCCTATATCATTATGGAGCTGCGAGCCCGCGACCTCCTCTCGTACATCAGCTGCTTGCAAGGATCCGTTTCCCCTCTCCCCATCCATGCGTGGTAAATCCATAAGTATGTTATCCCAATATTGTGCAATAGGGTATTTTCGTAGTCCAGCTATTTCCTCTCTGTGTAGTGATGTGCCTGTACGTGTCATTGAAGTTTTTAAGAATAGTGTATGTGTAGATGGTGGAGGAGTGTGGAATCTTGGCAGTCTCTATCTTCAGGGGTGAGCTCATCTCCTCTGATAAACATTCTTCAAACATGTTTTTGGATGTGCCAGGAGATGAATGTTTCAGTAATTCTTGCAGTGATGGGTTTTTAAATGGTACAAGTATGGCTTTATCTAGTGGCGATTCCACGGGGCAGATTTACAAGCCCCTTGCGCCGCTGGTGCATCATGTTGCGTGACGCACCGGTGGCGCAGCCTGCTAAGTGATATTTACAAGAACAGGTAAAGTCACCCTGCGTGACTTAACCTGTGCTTGTAAATATCGCCCCTGTTGACGCAACACTTTGCGTGTTAGGGGCGTGACGGGTGTTGCTGTGGGTGTTCCCACGCAACACCCATGTCCACTGATGCATTTCTAGATTTACGAGAAATTGTAAATCTGGAAATGCGTCAGAATGCTACCCTAGGGGTGGCGTAGCGAGGTGCAACGAGGAGAAATGTTTTCATTTCTCCTCGTTTATTTCCTCTTTCAATGCGTGCTGCATTCTCAGCACACATTGGAAGAGGAAATCACCTCAATTGATTGTTTTTGTGCAGGAAGGGGCCCCTTCCTGCACAAAAACGATCTCCCCACGACGCAGGCATCCTTGCACCATGGTGCAAGGGTGCCTGCGCCGGCGCATGGCCGCAGTTTGTGCGCCAGCGCAGGGGGAAGCACAGAGATGTGACATATCGCGCAATAACTACACTCCACGCTGTTACTTGAAGCGTAAAAGGCCATTTTATTAGGACAAGGTTGCACTCATTTAGACTTTATTCACCGTACATAAATGCAAGAAATATACTTTTTCCATCCCATACCGACTCATTCTCCCTTCAGCCTTCTCAAACCCTTCTCACCTGTTTGACTCTTCCCCATTCACTCGGTGACCTCCTTCCTCTCCCCATTCTCACCTTCACTTGCCCTCCAAGCATCCTCTGTTGAATTTCCTTCATTGCTCATTGCCTCCCGCGCCCCGCTATCAGTCACCTGTGTACCGTTCTCCCCCCGAGGGGTGGATCCGCCCGTATGTGACTCACCACCCCTCCAAAGTACCGCCAACCAGGGAACCCCCGTAGGGTGGTTACCTGCCCCCCCCAGAGTACCTGTGCACCTTTCGCCTCCCATCAGCCGATCCCGCGGCACCTCGTGGACGACCATCCACCACATGCGAATTGAGCCCCGTGCCCTAATAATAGTCTTGTGACCTGCCCTGACCGTGAAAGGTGCACCATCTTCAAACAAGACCACTTGTTCCCCCCTTAAGTCTATCCAGTTTCCTGTGGGCGATTTTCCCTGGAGCATGTTCGACAGCCCCAACTCCTTCCTCTGCGAGTCACAATTTATTCACATAACCAAAAGACCCCAAGTTCCCTTCCATGGAACCATATCCCCTTGCATGTTTCTCTGTGTAATGCCAGCCCTGACATACTCATGCATACCTTCTTTCCCCCATGTATCGTCATATCTGTGCAGTTTATTTTTTTACACGGTTTCACCCGTACCGGCCACAACGCCCCTCATTGCATTCCACTTTGACCCCACCATATCGCATCCTGGTGGCTGTGTTCCCAGCCCGGTGACGTCTGTACACCTGCTAGTCCGCATCCGTTGCCACCCAAGGCACGAAAGAATGGCCACCTAGCCGGGTAACCGTCATGGTTCCCCGTCTACCCCCTCATCCTGTAGAAGAAAAAGAACAATCAGTCCCGTAATAAATCCTTCCCCTAATCAAAAGTATTCTGTCCGGCTGATCCAACCTAGAAAAACCCCTGTTAGTACCCATATCGACACATGCAACTTTTTTGCTCCCCTCCCCTCCTCCTTCAACTTCCTCCCTCCCCCATGGTCCATTCTGACAAAGCCGTTGCTACAGCCCTAATGCTTACAAATTGTACCTCTCCATATGCTGGCACCCCCCCTGCCCTTGGCCCTTGCGTAAGACTTATGATGACCGGAAAAACTGTCGCTCTACCTATCAACTTATGGGAAAAACAACGTCCCCCCAGCCAGAGGCCTTCCCTTTCTTGCCAGCACGCCATTCGTATCAGGCTCTCTGCGCTCTTCCCCTCACCTAGAAACCATTCTCCACTATTCCCCCATCCGCTGCATCCGAATTAAACTACTCTACCATCCCCCATCGTCCTTTCCCCAAACACACTCCCCCAACCGTGCCCACGACTCAATTAAGCCGACACCGCTCTGACAAAACACCCCCGCCTAATTTTGTCACCACAAAAACGCTAGGCTCACTCAAAATTCCCGTTCATATCAACCGATCCCCTGCTCTCCCCAGTGAACCAAACCGTCTTGTCTCCAAGTTTCGCACCCCCAGACAACCAGTTCCACCACACCTGGGAAAAAAGTTGCCATACTTTCTATGCTTCAACCACTATGTGATGGCCCCACTCTCCATACCCCTCGACCGTCCCACACATCCCTGCTCCACACATTGTTGCTGCATCTACCATTTGCACCTGCCAAACCAGGTCCCCCCTCTCCACATCCTATAACACCCTTGCATTCTGCCTCACTTTCTTGCACCCACCATCCGCTCTCCCCCACGAAACCTCTCCCCTCGGCCCTGGCTATGTCTGATCCTCGGCACTTGTTCTCCCTTTTATCTACCCTCCGCTTACCCCTTGAGTAAGTCCCCCCCCAGCCCCTTATACACTGCCCACGGCTCAAGTGTCCTCTCACCCCCAGCCCTCGCAAAGAAAAAACTGGAGCAGCCTCTTTCCCTCGCGCAACCGCACACCCCCTTGTAAAGCATCAAATGTACCACTTACACAAACTGCCCGGAGCCCAACCGTTTTGCCCGGCACCAAGGCCCCTCAATCCTGTTAACCTTTCTGCAGCGTGGACCTGTCCCTTCACCTAACCCGTAGGCTCCCTGTCTTTCGTCCCTTTGTGCCCTGATTCCGCGACACCCCCCAGAGCCCCACTGTTCCTTACAACACCAAAACCCCACTGAGTGTGCTGCCATGTTCCAGACCAGGCGCCCCATCCCTGCACGGTCCCCAGGCAAGACCTTGCCTATATATATTATACGCCCGCATCACGTTGCACCACTTGTGTCTAGTTACTGACACTGCCGGGGCCCCCCGCTCCTTGTGACACCCAAAAACCCCCACCAAACGTGCTAAATTGTTTAATCAAGGTGCCCCATACTTGCCCAACCCTTAGAACAGTCCTTGCCCGACAATAAATGCTCACCCCAATTGCTTCCCAAGTGTGAAACCTGTGCGTGTCTCCGCATTGTCGAAAAGCCCACCTTATTTTATACATCAGTATACCCTCGATCCGCACCTTTGCCCCCTGTGACAGATGTCCTCACCCACAGAGGCACCGCACCCTGGGGAGTTCCACTGTTCCCCATCATTGTCTGCCCCATTTCTTCCCAGGTGGACTGTGCATCCCATTAGGTCCCCCGACTCCGTTTTTGGCGCCGTCCTTGTAGATGAACTTGACCAAGTCCTCCCTTAAGGGTGCCGTCCGTCCCGGACCAGCAACTCCTCTCTCATTGATGTCCGTCCCCCAGTCTGCCCACCCTTGCAGTGAACAACGCACATTCTGATTGTCTGCCTTTCTAGGCCCCCTGTGTACTCTTTGTCATCCCCGACCGATCATACCACCATTTCATTGCTGCCGCGCCCAGTTCCCATCGTGATACCTCGAGCGCCATGGGCCCATGGCCTCAACCGACCGGGTAAGGGGCCTCCGGGCCCGGATTACCCCTCCCCCTTCAGGAGCCAACCCCCGTTCTTCCCCAGGGGCCGGATAAATGTGACCTTGTGTGAGTGGATGTCGTTCCCACTCTTGCACTTGTCGTGCTTAACGTCCCTGGTTCCGGCGCAGGGACCGTCACAGGTCCCCTCTGTCCTTGTGGTGTATCTGACTGGGTCCCGATGTACCCCCGAAACCTGATCCCTTGTTTCCCCCACTTCAGACTTTCGCTCCTTGTTAAATGGTCCCTTTATAAGGGCCGATAAGCTACTAGCCCACCCCCGCTTTTTACATGGAGGCTGGGTATTGCCTCCATGCCCTCCAGTGCGTGCATCGGTCCTGCTCCCCTTCTGCCGTGATTTAGCCACGTTGGGACTACCCTGGCCCTTATACCACAGTCCCTCAGCCAGGCAAAACCAGCCCCCCATCCCTTATACAAGCCAGCTATTATCCATGCATTTCCACAGGGCATTTGCCCAGCCCCCGAGCCCCACACCGTCAGATGCTGTCACGACTCCCAAAAGCTGATGTCCTTTTCATGTTAACGGACCCCTCTGGCCCCCTTGTCAGTCCCATCCAATCCAGCAAATCCTGATGCCGACCCCCAGTGTTTGTCCTCTCCCTTACGTTTGTTTCCCCCTTTGTCCGTCTGGACACCATCCCCACCAAGCAGTTGGCCACCACCTTCCATTTTGCCCATGTCATCATGGGCTGCACTTGCCTCCTGCAAAAAACACCACACCCGTCGGTTACCGTTACCCCCCCCCAAAAAAAAACCCTACACATCCGCATCCCCTCATCCATTAATTCCACCTCACACCACAACTTCCTGACACACTAGGACTTGAAACCCGTAGCCAGGGTAATAGGCGTCAAACCCTTACCACTAGGCCACCATGACTCCCCGCGCTTCACCTTCCATTCAACACTCCCAACTCCATTGCACACCGTCACACCCCCATTCCGCCCCTACCATCCATGCCATCCTTTCCAAATGCATTCATAGTATGTTAGGCTTCGCTGCGCGATCCCTCGTTGGAGGGCAGGCCGCCGCGGACCCCCCTATTGTTTCTGGCCAGCGTCCCGGGGCCGTCGTGCGCCCCGCTGGCATCCCCTTCTTCTGCCGGCCTCCACCGCTGGCCCTGGTCCCCTCTGCCCCCCCCACCAGGCCGCTCCTACCTGGTGGGTCCCTATGACAGCCATTAAGTGTTATTGTTTGAAGTAGACACGAGTGTGATCGTGTCTATTTTCATATGATGCTCGGGTGGTTGGAAAAATTGCTAGGGCGCGAGGAGCATCTTATCAATCCGGGGGGGGAAGCTGTATGTATTGTGGGGTATGACGTTTGCAGCATTCACATTCTGGACTAACTTCTGTCAACCTATTCGATATTGGATTTATACTTACCGGAGTTTGTCGTTCCTGGTGTCCTCTCAGATCCTACAGTGTACCTGCGGCTGACTCCCCAGGGTCATCTCTCTCTCTTATAGTACTGCACTTTAGCAGCCGAATGCAACGTTTTTTCATACAAACTACAACTATCTGGCAGTCATCTCACACAGAGCCGCACACTTCCTGCTCCACAAGGTCATCTCATAACCAGCGATATTACTTCACCCTTCTTTTTGTAAGAGTGAATATTGATTTAATAAAAATTAACAATACACAGCATTATGAACATTTCCACACTGAAACAAAAATGCTGCATTTTATAGAATTGTTTCTTTGTGCTTTGTAAACTAGGCCCTGACTCCATCTTTGTTTTCAATGTAGCCATGTTTTAATTTCTCCTGCTGACATCACGCTCAATAAAATGTGCACTGAAGCTTTGTGATGACATGCAGCTCTTGATGAGCCTCGAAGGAAGTTGACTGCAGTGGCATAGCTAGACCTATGGCCGCCCGTGGCTGCCCCTGCATTTGCCGCTCCGCAGCCGTGTGTAAAACCATTCATGAATTGAGGGGCATAGGTACAAACCCCTATCATCACCACAACGTCACTAATACCAACGTTGTGGTGGCGATAGGGGCTGCGCCTTATGTACAAGGCAGCGTTAAGCCACTTAACATGGCTTAACGCTGCCTTGTACATAAGGCCCCGTTTTACACTATGTTAGCGTGAAAGGGGTGGGCAGTGGGTGTTGCAGTGGGCATTCCACCGCAACACCCATTCATTTTGACGCTGCCCCCTATGTACAAGGGTGGCATACATAGGAGGCAGCGCCACAATTAATACCAGGTAAATCCTGATCTTAAGTTGGCGAAACGAGGAGAAATGCATTATTTCTCCTCGTTTTTGCTTTTTCCATGTGTACTGCCTTGTGCAGCACACATGGAAAAAGCAAAATGCCATGGTTTGTTTACGTACAGGAAGGTGTCCCTTCCTGTACATAAACAAACCTTTAAAAAAAATGCAATTTTTCACTTTCATGTGTGCTGCATGAAGCAGCACACATGAAAGTGACAGAATGGCATTTTAGGATTGTTTATGTGCAGGAAGGGACACCTCCTACACATAAACAATCCTCCCCTGAACGCAGACACCCTTGCACCGTGCCTGCGTCGGCGCTAAGTTGCTAAACTTAGCGCCATCGCAGGGGGAAACTCAAGACTGCACCACATTCTTGTAAATATGGTGCAGCCTTGTGTTTCAGAAGTGGCGGAGCGCGGCGTTAAGCCAAGGAGGCTAACGCCACGCTCCGCGACTTCCTTGTACATATCCCCCTGAGTGTGTTATTGTTTTATGTAATTAAATATGTATTCTCACATCCGTGACGTTTAGTCAGTACAGGGCACATTAATATTCAGTTAGGGGATAGTTCTAGGATGGCGGTATTGCACGACATTGTATAATCCTGTATTGTGATCTGTCAAATCTTTGTTACATTGGCTCACCTTCCTTATGCTGCCTGTGCAGTTTGCAGTTTGCAGTGCCTTCGATGGGGAATGTTTCTATAAACGTTGATGCATTTTGGAAGTGAATGTGTCTGATTTCCCCAACTTTAGACCTTGAACTCCTGTCTGTTTGTCTCATGCTTTGGACTTACATTAGTTTTGCTCAGAATCTTGACTTCACCTCATTCTCTTTGCTGCATTTGATTGAGCTTTATCCTAATTCCCTATATTGATTTATTATGCATCCTGAATGATTATTTTCTTTTACCTTCTGTAACACTTTTTCAATTACTTTCATAAACCTTTATGGTTTGCATTTTACTCCTGACTCCAGAGAATTTATTTTATGAAACGCTATTTATTTAATTTGTGTTGGGGTGCCACATTGGCTCATCCATTCTAAGAGCCTCATTACAGGTGCAGGTGCGTCACATTTTTTGACGCACTAGCAGCGCAATGGGCTTGCCCATATGTACAAGGCAACGTAAAGTTACTCTGTGTGACTTTTTATAGCCTTGTAAATATGGGCCCCTTTCACACATTACTCTGCGTGAAATGGGCGTTCCATGGGTGTTCCCAAGCAACATCCATGGAACCTGACGCATCCCCAGATTTACAATGTTTTGTAAAGCTGGGAATGTGTCAGAATCCTTCGCCTCCGCAGGGAAGGCGTAGGAGTGGCACAATGAGGAGAAATACTTTAATTTCTTCTAGTTTTTTCCTCTTTCTATCCATGCTGCATTCCCTTCCTGCACAAAAACAATCATCCCTGCAACGCAGGCACCCTTGCACGATAGCACAAGGGTGTCTGTGTTAGCACATGGCTGCTGTTTGTGCAACGGTGCAGGGGAGAAGGACAGGAATGCGCCGTATCTTGTAGATACGGCTCATTCCTGCCCTTTTATTTTGACGTACGGCTTCACAGCACGAAGGTTTGCGGCAATGCTGTGCATCAAAATACAGTAAATGAGACCTTAAGGCCCTCATCTATGAGACCCTACAGGCACTATTGCTCCACCGGAACGTCACTTTTTTGACCTTCCAGTAGCACAATGTCCACTGGCATATTTATAAGGCCGCGTAAAGCCCCGTTACATGGCTTTTCATGGCCTTATAAATATGTGCCCCTTTCATGCAGAAAACTGCATGAAAGAGGTGTTCCATGGGTGTTGCTAGGTGCGTTCCCATCAACATCCATGGCTCTTTGACACTGCCCCAGATTTACCAGAAATTTTATTTCTGAGGCAGCGGCAAAAACTTACGCCTCCCCAGGGGAGGTGTAAGGGAGGAGCAACGAGGAGAAATATCTTTATTTCCACTTGTTTTTCCTCTTTATATGTGTGCTGCATTCTGCAGCACACATAGAAAGAGAAAAAAACCTCTTGTGATTGTTTTGGTGCAGGAAGGTTTCCCTTCCTGCACAAAAATAATCATCCCCGCAACGCAGGTGATCCAGCGGCCAACTAGCAACAGATACTCCACTACCATATACTCACCTGGGCCCATAAATCACAACACACACCGTATCAAGTAGACCGCTGGAGTCTTTTCACTGTCAGTTTTATAATTTCATATTTTCTCAAGTTTAGTTATTTATCATTCCTAACTAACCTTTTCACTGATCAAAAAGTTCTGTCCTCTGGTCGATGGACCATTAGTTGAACTAATTGATGGTGATAATGAACATAACTCTTAACTGTTCTTAAATTGCAGAAAAAATAACCACAGACTCGGGAAGTTTTAAAATCTTTATCTAAATTAAAGGCATGTGAACCATCAAAAATACAGCGCAGTCACCCTTAACTTCAGGAGAGAAATTCAATTAAATCAAAACATACACTTCGGACTCATGCAATAATTAATGCTCAGAAAGGGAGAGGACAGAGAGAAAAGAACATTTATAAACGGACAAGGAATAATAATTACCAAGGATGGTGTGAAGACCAACCCCCTGGCCAAAGGGCTGGTAAGGGTCCCCCGAGATAGATCAGGAGACAAAGACTTCAGGACAGGATTCAGGACAGGAATACACAGGATACTTAACCTCTCTAGAATACCGACCTCTGCGTCGCACCCCTCTCTGACACTCTCTTCCTCATCGTGATTCTTCCGCAATCTTCTGATCTAACCCAAATAAGTTAGGATAGAAAGTTCTTCTTCAAAGTCTGCATTCGATTCTTCATCAGCACCTCACAGCATCCCTCCCTCCATCAGCATCTCAGCAACACGAATTCTTCTGACAGCATCCCGAGCTCTGCAATACCTTCCGCGCTTCATTCTAACTAACTAACTAAACTACCTCAATTATACCCGTCGTTCATCATGTACCACCCACTAAAGTTTCAATATCGCAAAAATACGAACTCTAATTGGTCAGGCAAGGGGGATGATCATCACACCATGCTTACACATTACTTTTATTCTATGATTCTATTGTTTGCAAACCCATCCCCTTAAACTTTATTCATTTCTTTCGTTCCCGTACATATTCCAACTTTACTTGTAACAATTATTACAAAGTTCCGAATACAAGTCTCCTTGACTGAACTCTTCACCCTTTATTCCCAGGGCACATCATTCTCGTCCTTGGACAGCTGACAAAGTCTTAGTCATTCTTGCGGGTTAACTTTCTTGTGAGTCTGCGCATAAATCACGTGACTCGGCTTGCCTTGTTCAGTTTTAAAGGCCCAAATGCGCACTAATAATAAAGTCAAAAAGACAAAAGTTATTTTCACAAATAAATGATTTCACTGTATACCACCCATCTCTACTCTAACCCCCTTTATTTATTAATACTTTCCCCGCATTAGCATTCGTAAAATAGCTGATTTTCATTTCGGCCAAGCAGATGCCATGCACGCGAGTCTTCAAGACTCCATTTTAATGCATTCTGCACATGCGCTAGAATCTCCCTCCATTTGTTAATTCGTCATATTGCGTAAATGCAATTGACGCATGCGCACAACAGTTTCCCCGTTTAAAGCGGGATTAGTCCATTTTCATTGTTATTTTCATTAGTACACACGTAAGCAGGCTTCTCTAACCCGCGTGTTTCTGTGGTGCGTGTTATTATTCACAAGACACGGTTAATAATTCGTTAATAAGTTAAACGAGAGGATTACCTTTGAGCAAGTCTCTTTCTTTTCGAGTCCTTGCTCCATCACAGGCACCCTTGCACCATTGTGCAAAGGTGCCTGCGTTGGCGCACGGCAGCCCATTGTGTGTCAGCGCAGGGGGAAAGGACAGGAATGCGCCGTATCTAATAGATACAGCGCATTCATGCCCTTTTCTTTTGCCATAGGGCAGCGCACCAGCAAGGCCTGCTGTGCTGCCCTACGGCAAAAAACCCCATAAATGAGGCCATAAGGGTTTAACACCGTCTCTAATCCTGCTAGGTGCTTTATGTAAAACTATCCAATAAAGGAAGTGTCAGCAATTATGACTTCAAGGGTTCATCTTGGGATCTCTCATGGTAGAGAACCCTCACTTCTGACCCCACAGGGTCATTTTGTATGGGTTCAAGTACTGCAGTCTTATGATACTGACTCTACAGGAACATGAAGCTGCCTCAAATGGAAAGAACAGGAATGCACCATATTTACTAAGAAATGGCTAATTTCTGTTCTCTCTGCACTGGCACGCTGCTTGCAGCCTAGCAGCAATGCAGGCACCCTTGCGCCATGGTGCAAGAGTACCTGCCTTACAGGTAGGATTGTTTTTGTGCAGAAAGGTACTAGGGTGACCAACGGTCCGTAAATTACATGGACTTCCCGTAATTTGGGCCTCTTGTCCGTGAGGATTTCTTCCACGGACGCCTTTTGTCCGTAATTTCAGACATTGGACCGAGCTGCCCCCTGCAAGCAGCCTGAGAGTTCTGTAACTCTCACTGCAGGGGCCAGCTCACGCTCCTGCTGTGATCGGTGGCCTGCAGCAGCCCCTCCTCGACCTGGCACAGGCTGCTATCGGCCCTTTATCATTCTGTATGTCGTCCTAATTGTCACATACAGAATGATAATGGGCCTCTGCGCAGTGACAGCATTTGCTGGGCCTCCTCTTGCCAGAGCCCGGGGCATGGCAAACTGCTTTTGTTTATGGGCTCCTGTCACCTCACCAGGGGCCAAGCTCTGGGGAGGTGGAGGTTTCATTTTGGCGCATGTTACCCAGGTGCATCCACTGTTAGCCTCTTAAACTGTCACACAAGCAGTGATAATGGTACAAACACAATTGTCCTTTATTATTTATTTCTTTTACTCCAATAGTGCAACATTTTTGCTTTTGTGCTGTTATTATTTTCCTGTTTACCCTGGCCCTCCGAGCCTCCTTAGCTTTTACACATCACATCCCCTTGGGATGATTGATCAGATCGGGTGTTTTTTTTTTATGGGGAGAGGGGGTATGTAAGATCTGAGAAGCCTTTAACTTTGATCTTTTCTTCATTTTCTTTTTTATTTTGAATATACAAACACAGGTGTTTAAGTTTCACTCGCTCACACAACAGATGCAGTGCAAGGTTCTCTCAACCTAATATAAACTTATTTTGCTTGGTTGTCTATTTACTTATGTAATATTGCGCGACCTCCTCTGATGTGTCTGTAAAAAGTACCTTTTGTCCTGAATTCTGACCTTCTGTCCTGAATTTTTGTTCTGAATTTTGACCCTTTGTCCTGAATGTTTACACTCACTGTCCTGAATTTGCACCCATGCCAGTTGGTCACCCGAAAATGCACACCTTCCCCAGAGGCATTTTGCATAATGCAGCACACAGAGAAAGAGGAAATAAAGAGGAGAAATAAACAGATTTCACCTCATTACGCATCTGTCGCATGGATGGATGCCTGAGAACACGCACATTCCACCCATGGAACGCCTTCCCAACTGAGAGTAACGCAAGTCAGCGATTTGCACAACCTTGCCTTATTCTGCATTTACTAAAACACGCAGAGCCACGTAAGGTGGCTCTGTGTGGCTTAGTAAATTTCATTTAAGCCCTTGCATTGCTTTGAGTGACACAATAGCAACACAAGAGTTTACTAAATCTGGGCTCCAGTACCTGCAGTACTGCACCTTAGGCTGCTGACTCTCCTGGGATATATAGTAACGACCGGCGGTACTGTGCCTTGTGTTGAGTCTACAGGGACATCTAGTAATGACCTGCGGTACTGCACCTTGTGCTGCGAGCTCTACAGGGACTTCTAGTAGTGACCTGGGTACTGCACCTTGTGCTGAGAGCTCTACAGGGACATGGGTACTGCACATTGTGCAGGTGACTCTCCAGGAAAATATAGTAACTACTGCACCTTGTGCCGCTGACTCTACAGGGACATCTAGTAACCACCTACGGAACTGCACTTTGTTCTGCTGACTCTACAGCATGGGTACTCACAAACTTTCTCTCGGGGGCCAAATTTACAGTGTGGTTTGTGGCCGAGGGCCGCACCGGTGGGGGTGGGGGTGGGGTCAGTGGGGGAGGGGGGCAGGGCTAGAGCAAAAAAAATAACTATGACCATGAGGTTGAACACAGGGCCCTGCAGCGGACGCCTTCGTCCACTGAGCCACCAGACCCGGCAAACACACATCTCTCTCTCTCTCTCTCTCTCTCTCTCTCTCTCTCTCTCTCTCTCTCTCTATCTATCTATCTCTCTCCCTTTATCTCTCCCTCCCTCTATCTCTCTCTCTCTCTCTCTCTGTCTCTCTCCCTCCCTCTATCTCTCCCTCCCTCTCTCTCCGTCTCCCTCTCTCTTTCTCTCTCTCCGTCTCCCTCTCTCTCTCTCTCCGTCTCCCTCTCTCTATCTCTCTCTCCGTCTCCCTCTCTCTATCTCTCCCTCCCTCCCTCTCTCTGTCTCACTCACTCTGTTTGTCTCCCTCTGTCTCACTCTGTTTGTCTCCCTCCTCCCTCAGTCTCCCTCCTCCCTCTGTCTCCCTCCTCCCTCTGTCTCCCTCCTCCCTCTGTCTGTCGCCCTCCTCCCTCTGTCTGTCGCCCTCCTCCCTCTGTCTGTCGCCCTCCTCCCTCTCTCTCCCTGTCTCCCTCTCTCCCCGTCTCCCTCTCTCTCCCTGTCTCCCTCTGTCTCCCTCTCTCCCTCTATCTCCCTCTCTCCCTCTGTCTCCCTCCCTCCGTCTCCCTCTCTCCCTCCGTCTCCCTCGCTCCCTCCGTCTCCCTCTCTCTCCGTCTCCCTCTCTCTCCGTCTCCCTCTCTCTCCGTCTCCCTCTGTCTCCGTCTCCCTCTGTCTCCGTCTCCCTCTGTCTCCGTCTCCCTCTCTCTCTCCCTCTCTCCGTCTCCCTCCCTCTCTCCGTCTCCCTCTCTCTCTCTCTGTCTCCCTCCCTTTCTCTGTCTCCCTCTGTCTCCCTCCCTGTCTCCCTCCCTCTCTCTGTCTCCCTCCCTCTCTCCGTCTCCCTCCCTCTCTCTGTCTCCCTCTCTGTCTCCCTCCCTGTCTCCCTCCCTCTCTCTGTCTCCTTCTCTCCCTCTGTCTCCCTCCCTCTCTCTGTCTCCTTCTCTCCCTCTGTCTCCCTCTCTCTCCCTCTGTCTCCCTCTCTCCCTCTGTCTCCCTCTGTCTCCCTCTCTCCCTCTGTCTCCCTCTGTCTCCCTCTCTCCCTCTGTCTCCCTCTGTCTCCCTCTCTCCCTCCCTCCCTCCCTATGTCTCCGTCTCCCTCTCCCTATGTCTCCGTCTCCCTCTCCCTCTGTCTCCGTCTCCCTCTCCCTCTGTCTCCGTCTCCCTCTGTCTCCGTCTCCCTCTGTCTCCGTCTCCCTCTGTCTCTCCGTCTCCCTCTGTCTCTCCGTCTCCCTCTGTCTCTCCGTCTCCCTCCGTCTCCGTCTCCCTCTGTCTCCCCCTCTCTGTCTCCCCCTCTCTGTCTCCCTCGCTCTGTTTGTCTCCCTCGCTCTGTTTGTCTCCCTCGCTCTGTTTGTCTCCCTCGCTCTGTCACCTCACCCCGCGTGTGTGTCAGCCCGGGCTGAGACAGCTTCCCAGGCACACACACAGCCCCACCTGAGTACTTCACAGGTCTTTAAAAGACCATTCACTTGTTAATGAGGCTTTGTTGTTTTTCACCTCTTCTTAGCGCCCCTGCATCTCCACTCAGATGCAGGGGCGCTAAGAAGAGGTGAAATACAACAAAGCCTCATTAACAAGTGAATGGTTTTTTAAAGAATCGCCCGGCCCCTATAGAGCGCTGCTGCAACCGGCGGTGTTTGCGGACACTTTAAAAAAAGAAAAAACACAGGTAGGATATCTGCAAGGTCCGCGGGCCGCCAAGGCAGGCTTGCCGGGCTGCTGGCGGCCCGCGGGCCGTACTATGAGTACCCGTGCTCTACAGGGACACCTAGTAACGACCTGTGGTATTGGACTCCTGTGCTGCTCACTTTACATGGATATCTACTAACAACGTGCAGTACAGGATCTCGGGACATCTAGTAATAACGTGCGGTACTGCACCTTGTGCAGTTGACTCTGCAGGCACATATATTAACAATGTGCGGTTCTGCACCTTGTTTGGTGGACTCTACAGGGGCATCTAGTAATGACCTGCAGGACTGCACCTTGTGCAGTTGACTCTACAGTTACATTTAGTTCGCTCTGCGGTACTGCACCCTCACACTCAACAAGAGAACATTGTAGCATATCAGTGCCAATAGCACTAAGACCCTGATGGTGGATTCCGAGACAGGAACTACGTAACATATGGAGGAGACGGTCGGGTATTGTAGGAAAGTGGGTTTCTGTTTCAGTAACCCCCCCACTTTTTGCCAGACTACTGATGC
>CAWUFW010028826.1:0-20444 GCA_963921515.1 Calotriton arnoldi | reverse complement strand
TTTTTTTATAACAGATTTTATCCATCAAATGACAATTGTAGAGCAGGGCACTGTAACCCAGCGACCTCTGCACAATCAGTACAAAGCATCATGACTTTGACTTTTCAAGAACGAAGCAAGGATACAGAAAAAGCAATACATATGAAGACTACCCCTTTAGAAACCCCCCAACTTCCCCCCTCATCCCCCCAGTCGCACGGACACCTACTAGACCCAACAAGAACCCGGCATTGTCCCACACCACCCGCACCCACCCACTTGTATATACAGTCTATCAGCATTGGCATTGACGGGGCACCCTCAATCTGGATTAGTGGCCCCCCCTGCAACGACCGGCCCAGCAACAACCCCGGTAATCAGCCCACCGCTTCCAAATTTTAAAATGCTTCTGCGGGCACCCTCTAGCCATGAAAATAGGGAGCTCTAAGCCCATACAAAAGTCCAGGCTCCTCTTCCAGACCGACACCAAGGGTGGCGTAGGTGCCTTCCACGCCTTGGCTATGTCTCTTTTTGCCAACGTGAACCCCAACAACATAAGATGGCGTTTATAAATGTTGCCCCCAATCCCTTCCATGACATGTAGCAATACTAATTTCGGCGACCGGGGCAGATCCCAGCCCAGTACCCCTGAGAGGCAGGACATCACCCCTCTCCAGAACCGTGCCAGGGAAGAACAATGCCAAACAGTATGTATCAGGGTCCCTTCCTCCCGTTCACATCTCAGGCATACCGGGGAAGCCACCATACCCGCCCTCCACAACCGGACTCTGGTGAAGTAGACCCGATGGAGATATTGGCACTGGATTAGACGTAGGCGTACCGCTATAGCCGTCCCCCTCGGGGAGGCCAGAGCCTCCGTCCAGTCCTCCTCATCTAGCGAGCCAACATCCCCCTCCCAGGCCTCTCTAAGTTTTTGCAATGTGGGGGAGCTGTGCGTTACTAGGGACTGATAAATCTTAGATATTTTGTGGTCCTGAAGACCCCCCATAAACACCTTGGCTTCTACCGAACTGAATTCCACCAGTGACTCTAGGCCCACTAAACTGGGGGAGAGGGAGTGGCGAAACTGGAGGTATTTATAGAATTGGGATCGAGGAATGTGAAATTCGTTTTGCAGGTCCTGAAACGACTTAAGGATTAGCCCCTCATGACATCCCCAAGGGTAGAGATCCCGACCCTGTCCCTGCCCTGAAACCCTGATAGAGCTGGTAGTTGTGGCAAACAACCATTGTTCCACAAGGGGGTCTCCCGGGTCAGCGTGTTCCACCACCCCATCCGCCGCAAGGCTTGTCGCCAAATCTGGAAGACCACCTGGGTCGCCGACGGCAGGGCCCTACGTATTGGTGCAGAATACAGAGTCGTGTGGAGAGAACGATCCCCCATGAGACGCCGCTCAACCGCATAGGTCGGGTCCTCCCTACCCCCATACCACCACTCATTCAAGATGAGTAGATGTGAGGCCATGTAATAGGATAAAATATCAGAGGTCGCCAAGCCGCCACAATACGTAGAGATGAAACATGTTCGTAGGGCGACTATCACCGCACCTCCTGTCCATACGAATTGCCCCAAGGCTGAATTAACCTGCCTGAACCATCTAGGGGGATCGGGTAGGGATGATTCTGCAACTGGTACAGTAAACGAGGAAGCGCGACCATCTTAAATATGGCCGATCGGCCATAAATAAACAAAGGCATGCGCGACCACACCTTCAAATCCTCCCGAGTGCGTTCCCATACCGGAGCTAGATTCTTCTCCCAGGCCGCCGCGGAAGAGTCCGATAGGAATACCCCAAGGTATCTCATGCCATCAGTAACCACCCGAACCGACGCAGCCCAGTCGCCCACCCCCGCCGTATTCCCCAGAAGCCATAACGTAGATTTGCTGGGATTCAGATGGAGGCCAGATGATTCCCCAAAGATCTGCATGATGCGAAGCAGCCGCGGCTAGTCTGATCTACATTTGTAAGAAAGAACAATACGTCATCGGCATATAATGCAATACGGTCTGACAACCCGTGCGCCCACTCAAAGCCTGTCACTTGCGCATCCATACGTACCCAGGCAGCCAACGGCTCGACCACCAAAGCAAACAGATACAGAGACAGCGGGCAGCCCTGCCGGGTGCCCCACCCAAGAGAGAAAGTAGAGGAAGTAGAGCCAGCGACCCGTACCGGCGCAGTAAGATCAGTATAGAACAGGGACAGGTAGGACAGAAAACGCGGGCCGAGATTCAATCTACGGAGAAGAGTGAAGAGATACACCCAACTAAGGGAATCGAATGCCCGGTCCATATCCGCTAACAGCAGTGCCGCCGTTCGCAACGTCCCCGTATGGCCGCAAGAGCCACTTGTGCTCGGCGTATATTGTGTTGAGTCGCCCTCTGGGGCATGAACCCGGATTGATCCGGGTGAACAAGAGTGGTGATGTGGGCCCGCAATCGGTTAGCCAATGCCTTGGCCAATATTTTGGCTTCTACATTTAGGAGCGAGATGGGGCAATATGAGGCATGCCGGTCCGGGGTCTGCCCGGTTTATGGAACACCACCACCTCAGCATGTCTCCAGTCCCGCGGGAGGCAACCCCGCTCACGGGACTCTTCTACCACCCCTAGGTAATGGGGTCCTAGCTGCAAAAGAATTTCTTAAAGAACTCACAGGGGAACCCATTGGGCCCCGGCACCTTACCCGAATTTAGGTCTCCCAGGGCTGCACCCAATTCCTCCACTGTGAGCGGGAGATCCAGCTCCGCACTCACCTCGTCAGACAAGGCCCGAGGCGGGAGGTCATCCAGGAACCGGCCTATCTCGTCTTCATGGAGACATTCTTTGGGGGCGAACAGCTCCGCGAAATAATTGGAAAAGCTGTCGGCAATATCTAGGGAGTCTGTAAGCGGCCTTCCATCCGGGCCCAATATCCCAGGGAGGGGCTGAGAGTGGAATAACCCCTGACAAAGCCTATGGAGCATCTTACCGGATTTATCCCCCCACTGATAGACTCGGCTGCACGTTGCCAACCAGGCAAGACGGGCCTCATCCAGGAGGAGGGCAGCATAGTTCTGTTGCGCCAGTTGCAGCTGCTGCCGTATACGGTGTCCCCCCTCTCCTCGACTACGATGTTGGAGTTCCCCAATATTCACCTCAGCTTGAAGCAGGGCCTCCCTCCGAGTCTTACGGGCTGCCGCGCAAAAGGAGATGTCCACTCCCCGCATGGTGGGCTTCATCGCCTCCCATAGAGGCTCGGCCCCCGCAACCGACCCCACATTAAGCGTCAGGTACTGATCTAGCGCACCCTCTAGGCACTCCCTGTATTCTGTCTTCTGCAAGTTCCACGCCGAGAGACGCCAGCGAAAGGGCCACCTCGCCCAACCCATTTGCAGCCTAAGAGTCACCGGCGAGTGATCGGAAAGACCCCTCGGGAGAATATCCGCCTCCACCACCCGAGCCGCCACCGCCCGAGGAACGAACAGATAATCAAGGCGGGAGAAGGAATTGTGAACCGCAGAGAGATAAGTGTAGCCCTGGTCCTGTCCGTGCAATCGGCGCCAGGGGTCTACCCAGTCGAGCGCAGTTATCAATGAAGAAAGTTTTGTTACTTGGCTAGTCACAGCGCCCTCCCCAGGCCGCCAGCAATCCAAGGCTATGTCCAAGACATCATTCCAGTCCCCCCCTATGACAGATAGGCAGCCGGGCATATCCGCCCATAGGGCCATGAGCCGCTCAACCAGTACCCAGGAAAGAGGAGGGGGGGCATAAACACATCCCAATACCACCGGTTCCTCCCTAATCGTGCCCCTCAGAAACAAGTACCGCCCCTGGGTATCGGCCCACATCTTAATGTGTGTATAGAGAACTCGGCGGTGAATCAAAATCGCCACCCCCGTGACCCTCGCACAAATCCAGAATGAAACACCTGTGTGTAGCCGTACCCCTGAAGGCAGAGGGCCTTCGAGCCCATAAGATGTGTTTCCTGTAACATAAGTATGTCTGCATGGGTCCGCTTAGCGTACTGGAGGATAGCCCCCGCTTGATTTTGTCTAGGGCTCCTCTGACATTCCAGCTTACCACCCTGAGAGTCTCAGAGGAATCTCGGGCCCCGTCAGTTAATCCGGCCATGGAGGACCCTGATAGAATAGTGGGATGCAGAGAAGAGTGTGCAGGTCAAGCCTAGGGGCCTAGTAGTGTAACAATGAAGTGCGACTTGGTGACCATACGTAAACAAAAACCCCAACATCTCAACAAACCCCCCCACCCTATACTTCAAAAACACTGAAGCATCTGTCGCGGCGGGTATCGCCTGCAGACCCCAACAGGGAGTCCCGGTGCACCTCAGCCAATGGATCCCCAAAGTACAGCCCAAAGTCGGCGGGCAGTCACTCCGCTGGAAGCCCAACAGAGAGGCCGGCCTTCACATGAACCCTTCCGATCCATACAACATTGTCTGAGTTATCAGGGACTGCGAACTCCCCTGATTAGGAGCCTGATGAAATCTGCCGAGAGGCCGAACCGGCCCGGGAGGCCACAATGCAAGAGCTGGACCGGCGGTGGGATCTGGACCGCCTGCGATCTTTAGGCTTCGGTTGAGATTGCTTACGAGCTGCCTCACTAGAGGAAGAGTCAGAGTCCCTCCGAGGCAGTGAATGAGGACGCAGCCGTACTGTCTCATCTGTCCACTGAAACACCTCTTCCGGCGAGTCGAAGAAATGGGTCCGGGAGCGATACACCACCCGCAGCCGGGCCGGATATAGCAGGGCGTAGGGAAGCTTAAGATCTCGGAGTCGTGCCTTAGACGCCAAAAAAGACTGTCGCCGTTGTTGGACCAACTTCGTATAGTAAGGAAAAATCAGTATTCGTGCATTTTCAAAAAGCAAAGGTTCCTTGGCCCTAGCCTGCTTAAGGATAATGTCATGGTCATGATAGTTCAACAGCTTTGCGATGACGGGCCTCGGACGGGCTCCAGGCGCTGGTTTTTGCATGAGGGCCCGGTGAGCGCGCTCTATCACAAAGCAGCGGCACAGGGACTCCGGGGAAGCCAGCCTTCCAGCCATTGAGTAAGGAACCGCTCCATGTCCCCTCCCTCACATCCTTCCGGAAAACCAACAAAGCGGAGATTGTTACGCCTGGCCCGACCCTCTGCGTCCTCCACCCGTGTCGCCAGGCCCCGCTGGGTCGTCTCCGAGGGCGGCCACCCATTTCTGTTATGTGGTAACCTCGTCCTCCACCCCCGATATCCGCGTCTCGGTCTCCATGATGCGGGCCACCGCATTCCGCAGGTCCTGGCAGAGGAGCGTGACATCCGAGCCTACCGCTCCGATCTTAGCATCGAGGACATCTCGAGACTGTGTAATCGTGGCCTTAAGCGCAGCATTGTCCGGTATCTCAGATCCCGCTCCCTGCCCCCCCGCCGGTGCCGCCGCGGCAGCCCCAGGGCCCGTGTATTTATCGAGCGTGCTCTGCTTGGTCGAGCCTCCACCTGTCTTGTCTCGTGTCATAATGGCCACTGGGCCCTCCCCACACCCGACCACGCAGCACCAGACTGACCAGCTGCAGCTCCTGGGGATCACAGGCCCACTGGCGCAGGAATACGAAGGCGCTCGATGTAGGATACCTCAGCGCCACACACACGAGGCCCACACGAACCGACCAGGCCGTCGAACACGGGGAGCCAGCAGACCGCAGGGAGCAAGCAGGGAGGGCCCCCGGGGAACGCACAGGATACAGCTGATGTAAGGCAAAGGCCGCCTCACTGGACAAAGGGACTATTCAATTTCAAGTAGGCCACTCTGCCACCTCTGCAATAGTCACAGTCACGCAGGGCAAGGCCTGAGGGCCCAGATCAGGCGGGGCCCCCCACTCTCCACGCGGCCGCCAATATATCTGCTGTCCCCTCTACAGGGCACTAGGCTGTAGCAATGGGCCCCAATCTGCCACAGCGGTCCTCTCAATGCGCCCCCGCACGACCCAACCTGGCCGCCGGAGCGAGGGCACGCCGATGTCTGGGGAGAACTCTGGTACCAGCAGCCCTCCAGGTGCCCAGCAGCGCAAGGGCGCAGGCCCAGCCCCCGCCACAGAGCAGGCAGACGGCTGCCGGACCCGGCACCCAGTGCTCCGCTCACTCGGCACCCCCTGCGGCTCGAGAATGCCGCCGACTGCCCTAAGGGTGCCTCCCCGTGGCCTGACTCAAGCCGCCGATAGCCCTGCCACCAGTACTGCAAACGTAAGGAGGGGAAGGGGGGGCAGCCTTGTGCGAACCCCGCGCTACAGATGTCCAGAGGCCCCCTCACTGTGTCAGCCGTCGCTGCTGGTCAGCCGAACAGTCACTGCTCCGTGAGCGCCTCTCACCACGCGCCAGCCGCCACTGCCATCAATGACGTATCTCCATCTCCCGCGGGCCGTGCTCCAGGCCTCCCCTCAACGGCTTGCCCCGCTAAAACACGGGGCCAGAGCAGGGATCGCACACAGCCCCGGATCGCTCCCCAGCTGGGACACAGTATAGATCCACCGAAACGGGATCGGAGGGAAGGATAATTACAGGATAAGTGCTCAGGCTGGACGGAGCTCGCCTAGCACACGTCCACCATCTTGGCTGCCAGGCCATGCCCCCGGAGATTTGTGTTTAACAGAGAGTTTATCTTGCTTGCGGTTCTTGCCACCTGCAATTCGAAGGTCTCTCGAGCCAATGTGAGAGCGACTTCTTGTTGAAACAATAGCAATTTGAGTCTGCTTAGTTTATTGAAATCTGTTTTCAAAGTCGGAATGGAAGGCCAAAGCGAACTATCTACAATCCCATGTGGGGGTGTATATAGGGCATTGCTGCAACATGTAACTCTTTGAGAAACTGTTACTATATACAGGATGCCAGCTCTCAAGCTGCAGCAATCGTGGTTATTCAAAATAAGCTAACTACTGTTAGAAAGCAAAGTTAATACGGGAATAATAGCTGAGACAGGGGTGCCTTCCAGAAAACAAGATAGATTAGGGGCTAAAACGTTACAGGCTCCGTGTAGCTTAACCTGTTTACAGACTAGGGAATGTCCTACTGTGGAATCACAGTCCTCCCCTGTAAGGAAAACTTCCTTTTCCGCACGTTGACATCTGTAAGTAAAAGGTAAAGACCACAATTTGTGAATAAAATTATTGCAGAGAAGCTCATATCTACCGATCGGGTAATGTTTCATGCATGCTGTGAACTGAAAAAGTGAGAGAGGCAGTGAAATAACCCCATGTATTAACCACACAGCCAACAGGAAGCAGAGTAAGAAGGTTGTATCAAAGAGTAAAGTGGTTTGAAACGCCATGGGCATAATCAGGAATGTATGTCCTCCCGAAGGAATGTATGTGCTCCCGAAATTCAGGAAACCCAGCAAAGATTGTAACTTTTTAAGAGTAGAAGGAGATTGCAATTGAGCACATTTCTCCAAAAAGTGGGGGGCCAACCCCCTACCTTCATTGGTGAGTTCGTAACCCAGGAAAAGAACTGCCAAACAGGCAATATGCGACTTGGCAAAGTTGAATTTGTACCCCAAGTCTGCAAAAGACATTATAATGCGGTCCACACGCGCAAGATGCGGTATCAATTAATCATCTGTCTCATCCACCGAAAACAGTAACTGTTCTAATTGTTAAATAAGTAACACTGTGTATGTGGCATCCTTCATGTACATTAATTTCTGTTTATCAGTCAAATTAAATGGCAAAACAGTTCAGTAGCATTCAAATAATCCCATGGCACTTTTCCATTTTTGAGTGTTTGCAACATCCAAGCAAACTGCACCACAAAACGTAACTGATTTTGACCATGATACAAAACAGACACTTCGGGGTCGATTCCGATTCGGGCCGGAAAAAGCACCGACCGACTCGGATCCGGAAAAATACCGACCGACACGTACCAGTGGCGCCCGACACGCCAAGTACGATGCAAGCCGCGATAAATCCGACCGACACGTCAGGAAACCAAGCCGACCGACCGACCCGCTCGGAAAATAGCAATCCGGCCGGAAAAACACGCGAATCCAACCGACCGACACGCACCCGGAACAAATCCGACCGAATCGTACCCGCCAACTCCAACCTGCAAAGTACGATGCAAGGCGCGAAAACACGACCGAGTCGGACGGAGGACAAGCCGTACGACCGACACGCATACAAAACCGAGCCGAAGCAACACAATACACCGCGACCGACGCGTACGCAGCATACAAAACTGCACAAACACAGCGTGAACGAAACGGAAAACACCGTACGAGACCAATGCAGGGTCCGACTCGGTCACAAGAACGTTTCCAACATACACAAACAGCACAAAGGAAAAATCAACCAAAAAAGGCCAAACAAGCAATTACCAAGCCAATAAATACTGGGGGGTGGGGACAGAGAACAAAGACACACCAACAACTCCACCTATATAAAGGACACAAATCACTACCATGAGCCTTTGCAAATGCCATTCCACTGCCAGCACCCAAGAGAAAGCAACCACACACCCACAGCTCATCCCTCACACAAGCCACACACCAGCAGCACACCAACAAATACCTACCTCACATACACCCAGCACAACACACACCCACACACCCTCACCTGCACACCAACACACACAGCACCCACTATCACCACCCATCACCATGCCCCCCAAGAAGAATCCCAAGTTCCTAGATAGTGAATTGGAAGTCATGGTAGACGAGATCCTCAGGGTGGAGCCACAGCTGTTTGGCACTCTGGTCCAACAGACCCCCATGTCGCAGAAAACCAAGATGTGGGAGAGGATCATCAACAGGGTGAACGCCCAATCACCATGTCGGCGCACAAAGACCGACATCCAGAACAGGTGGTATGACGTGCGCAGGAGGGTCCGGGAGCTGCTCAAGAAAGACTACCACCTGAGCCAATACACCGGCAGTGGCCCTCCTGCCAAGCCAGTATACCTCAGGCCCTGGGAGGAGAAGGTGCGGGCCATCCTTCCGCCAGTGAGCGTATATGGACTAGAGGACATCCCAGAGCCTGGTGAGTACACAACAAATGTACACAATAAACTGCCACAAAACACACACATCACTGTCAAGGGGAGAGTCAAACCATGCACTCATAGCAATTACACAGCAACTAGAACAGAATCATCCCAAAATGTGTATGTCAGTCAGATAAACACAACACATGCCATCAAAAAAGTCACATCCAACTGTGCCAACACATGTACAAACACAACCACAACTACAGCTAGGCAGTGGCACAAATAGAACTAACACACACATCCACACATGTAGCCACCACAACAACACCAACACACAGTGAAGACCACTCAAAGGAAGGAATTCTGTGTATGCTGGCCAAGTCAGTGTAGCCAATAGCATCATGGGAGTCGCACTCACACATATTGCCCCCCCCCACAACTGTCCCATCAACACCACCCTGAACCATGCTCACATCACAGGGAGTGGAGAAGGACTCACAAGATGGCTGACACTGGCTACTGCTGTGGGGAGCACAAGGCCCTGCTGCCAACTGTGCACCAACAAACAGCAGGACACCACTGACTGACATCCTGAGAGACAACTTACACTCCCTGCAATGCAAGCACGTTCCATGGTGGGATATCTGGCTGGCTGGCTGGGTGGGAAGGGGGACTTGCAGCACTGACCATAGTCACCAGCACCTCCCCTCACACCCCCCCCCAACACAAACTCCACAGTACCCACCTGGTAGAATGCAATGCCCTCCATCCTAACACAAGATCCCACAAAGCACCACCACCCTGGGTTATGTTGTGTGAAGCACAGGGACACTCTTGGGACTCTTAGCCAAACAACTGCCAGGACAACACTCCCAGCCATCCTGTCAGCACAGCCAGCCCACCCCACAGGGAAGCAGAGTCAAAAGGAAGGAAGCATGGGCATGCTGGGAAGGGGGTGGAGGCAATAGCATGATGGGAGTCGTAGTCACAGCTCTACATCCCCCACCACATGGCCCAGCAAGCTCACACTCACGCATGCACATCCCACAGAGAGTAGAAAGGCCCATCAAAGATGTCTGACACTGTTGCTGTGTCGTGGGGAGCACAAGGGCATGCTGGGAACTGCACATCAACCAACAGCAGGACACCACTGACTGACATCCTGAGAGACAACTTCCACTCCCTGCAATGCAAGCACGTTCCATGGTGGGATATCCGGCTGGCTGGGTGGGAAGGGGGACTTGCAGCACTGACCATAGTCACCAGCACCTCCCCTCACACCCCCCCCCCAACACAAACTCCACAGTACCCACCTGGTAGAATGCAATGCCCTCCATCCTAACACAAGATCCCACAAAGCACCACCACCCTGGGTTATGTTGTGTGAAGCACAGGGACACTCTTGGGACTCTTAGCCAAACAACTGCCAGGACAACACTCCCAGCCATCCTGTCAGCACAGCCAGCCCACCCCACAGGGAAGCAGAGTCAAAAGGAAGGAAGCATGGGCATGCTGGGAAGGGGGGTGGAGGCAATAGCATGATGGGAGTCGTAGTCACAGACATTGCTCAGCCTCACAACTGGCCCATCAACACCACCCTGAACCATGCTCACATCACAGGGAGTGGAGAAGGACTCACAAGATGGCTGACACTGGCTACTGCTGTGGGGAGCACAAGGCCCTGCTGCCAACTGTGCACCAACAAACAGCAGGACACCACTGACTGACATCCTGAGAGACAACTTACACTCCCTGCAATGCAAGCACGTTCCATGGTGGGATATCCGGCTGGCTGGGTGGGAAGGGGGACTTGCAGCACTGACCATAGTCACCAGCACCTCCCCTCACACCCCCCCCCAACACAAACTCCACAGTACCCACCTGGTAGAATGCAATGCCCTCCATCCTAACACAAGATCCCACAAAGCACCACCACCCTGGGTTATGTTGTGTGAAGCACAGGGACACTCTTGGGACTCTTAGCCAAACAACTGCCAGGACAACACTCCCAGCCATCCTGTCAGCACAGCCAGCCCACCCCACAGGGAAGCAGAGTCAAAAGGAAGGAAGCATGGGCATGCTGGGAAGGGGGTGGAGGCAATAGCATGATGGGAGTCGTAGTCACAGACATTGCTCAGCCTCACAACTGGCCCATCAACACCACCCTGAACCATGCTCACATCACAGGGAGTGGAGAAGGACTCACAAGATGGCTGACACTGGCTACTGCTGCGGGAGCACAAGGCCCTGCTGCCAACTGTGCACCAACAAACAGCAGGACACCTCTGACTGACATCCTGAGAGACAACTTACACTCCCTGCAATGCAAGCACGTTCCATGGTGGGATAACTGACTGGGTGGGTGGGTGGGTGGGGAAGGAGGTCTGGCTGTCAACCAAACACAATCAATGCAGACCATGTTCACACCCCAGAGAATACATAGAAATGCCCAAATAATGCAGGACAATGTGCCACACCAATATCAACCCCTGACTGTGACGACTTAGGACAATACAATGTACAGGCCCGCACCCCGAGGCACAGTCACAACTGTCAGGTGTGTCAACCACTGATGCCTGCAGAAACATGACATACATTGTTTGTGTCTCCCAAAAACAGGTGATGATAGGGACACAGCAGCAGACGCTGAGGAGTCCCAGTCCCAGGCTCAAGAGGATGCCGAGCTCACTGGCGTCGTACAGCCTCTGTCCTCCTCGGACGATGAAGAACAACCTGGCACATCCGGTGCAAGTCAACATGCTGCACCAGCAGGACCACCAGCTGCAGCACCAGCAGGTCCACCAGCTGCACCCCCTGCACCCACCCCTCCAACGACTGTCACCACGAATACCATCCCTGCCGACATGGACAGAATAAGGAACAACACCAGCGCAGTGACCCTGGACCAACCTGGGGCCATGGACACCACCACCACCACCAACCCCCAAGGTGGACCAGGGTTATCTGTGCGTGCAACTGCACACACTGCACATGTCAGCAGGGGTGGTGGGAGGGGTGGGAGACAGAGGTCGCTGCTTGCAGACGTTGCTGGTGTGCATGAAGACCCACAACTGGTACGCATAGCTGATGCGTACCAGTCCAGCACCGGAGAGCTCAGCCAGGTAGTGGGGCTCCTCAGAGACATCAAACAGCAGCAGGCTGCCCATCATGCCCGCTTGGACTCCCACATGTCCCATGTGGAGTCACACATGTCACGTGTGGACTCCCACATGTCACGTGTGGACTCCCACATGACCCGCGTGGAGTCCAAGTGGGATGTACTACATGAGATGACGGCGGTGCACAGGGACATTTTACAATGCCTCCGCCAGATGAACAGCAACCAGTCCACACCTCCCTGTGTGCCAACAACATCTGGTACCGAACAAACTGCAACTGCCACAGGGAGGGAGGAGGACTCTGGCGGAGAGTCCCCTGCACCGCAGCAGCCTGCACTTGAGGGCCCCCCCCCAAGAAGAGGGGTCGTCCGAGGAGGGGAAAGTGAGAGGCTGATGGCCAAGCGCAACTCCCAGGAAGCCTGAACCTGTTCTGGATTTTCGCCTTTGTGCACAGACTGTTCACCCTGTTGATGGCAACACTACTCCCACACATTGCATGGGGAGTACAAGTTGGAACAATGTGTCAGACAACTGTGGCCCCGATACTGGGGATCCTGTCTACCTGGACTTTCTATTCATCTAGGAACTTGGGATTGCAAGATTCATGTACAGCACAATCCATCCTATGCACTATTATCACAGATGTATCACAATAAACACAATAATACACCATACTTGCCTCTGTCGTGATTCCAACGTGGGTACTGTTATGGGGATGATGAACAACAAAATTACACTGTGTATGCGAACTGCAACAGCAAGGACAACACAGGCATGTGAGTACAGGCAACGTGACACATATGAGGGAGACACACCACCAGGGCTACACAACACATACACACCTAGGCCATCTGACTCATTGCCTACACTGATGTTGCCAGGGAAGACGGTGCAATGCACAGACACCACACCCATTCCCAGTTGTAGTCAAGTAGCCCACAGGTGCAGTAAGCAAATGGCAGTCAAATGTGTGACCACAGACAACGCACATCACTAAGTGAAGCACAGGTTTATTACACAGTAGCAACATGCCGTAACCACTACAGATGCAAGGTAACCCCACCTGGTAGCGGGCACACAGTCAACAACTGTAGACAGAAGGAAGTCCATGGGTGTGGCGCACATCACCTGTAGGGACACAACAGCTACCAGCCTGGATGTGCAATCACGTTGTCGGTGGACACAGTTGACCAAACGAATCTGAAAGTACCCTGTGAAGGACAGAAATGACACACAGTCAAAAGCAATGGAGTACAGGACAGAACAGCAAAACTCATGCACAATACATGTTACAAGATACCCACCCAGAACCAAGTTAGCATGTCAACACTGTTGGGGAGTACAGCCCACCTGTCACCACACATCGCAACACACATCCAGTCAAGTAGCCCATGGACACACTCCAACAGCACCAGAGCACCACCCACACATCATGCCAACTCACATCATTGACATGACACCTCAGGATACTCACATTCAGCTAAAGAAGTTGGTGATGAGCTGTGTGCGGACATCACCATCACCATCATCATCATCATCGTCACTGGCATCGTGGTCCAGGCCAGGATCCTCCACAGGTGGCGGATGTTGGTCATCGTCATCCTGGATGAGAGGCAACTCCTTCCGCACTGCCAGGTTGTGGAGCATGCAGCAGACGATGATAATCTTGCACACTTTCGCAGGGGCATATGGGAGGGACCCTCCGGTCTTGTCCAGGCAGCGGAAGCGGCTCTTCAGGAGACCAAAGGTCCGCTCAATCACTCTCCTGGTCCGACCATGTGCCTCATTGTAGCGCATCTGGGCAGGTGTCACAGGGTTCCTGAGGGGTGTCAGCAACCACGGCATGTTGGGGTATCCCGAGTCACCTACGGACAGACAAGTGCACATCAGCTGACTTGGAAAAGTGGGCGGAATACTACAGATCAGATCACACACAATGGCACAAAGTCAGTACACACCGACAAGCCAGGCACGCTGGTTCTGCATCTGTGCCATCAACCTGGGGATGCGACTACTCCTCATCACAAAGGCATCGTGTGCTGAACCAGGGAAACGGGCACACACGTGTGTGATGGTCATGTCTGCAAGACACACCACCAGTGCATTGACCGAGTGGTAGTGCTTGCGGTTCCTGTAGGCCTGCTCCTGGGCCTGTGGTGGTACCAAAGCCACATGTGTCCCATCAATGGAGCCAATGACATGCGGCATCCTCCCCAGGGCATAAAAGTCACTCTTCACGTCAGTGAGTCGTCGCAGTCTAGGGAAATAGATGTACCGGTTCAGGAAGAGCAACATTGCCGCCAAGAAATCGCGGAGCACACGGCTGAACATGGTCTGTGACATCCCACCAGCAGACGCCACAGTATGTTGGAAGGTACCGGTGGCAAAGAAGTGTAGGGCTGCCATCACCTTCACCTTGGGGGTCAGCGCTGTAGGATACGGCCGGCCAGGCTGCAAATGTGGGGACAACTGCACTGCCAAATCCTCAATCAGCTGCCTGGTGAAGCGGTACCGTCGGATGCTGTCCCGTTCCACCATCGTTGCCAGGTCTGGGAATGGCCGATGGACAGCAGGAGCCCTGCAGTGCAGAGGAGAAGTAAGCAAGATCGTCAGTCACCCCACATATGCGGCATTGAACACACTCAAGATCCCAACATACATCATCATGAGGCACAACTACATGAAGTGTGCAGTACCGGAACGACATGTATGGTACATACATGGCCAACATCTGTCAACACGGTCCTACAGGTGGCATCAATTTGTCCCAGGTTGGCCCATTGGATATCATGATGCTGTGTCACAGTCACCCCCAGTGACATGTGAGGACAGATGTGCCCCAGGCACCACAGCTCAACGACAGGCACATTCCCAGGGACCCTGTAATGCCACATGGACACTGGCATCACCTGGAGTATCATGTGTACACCACAACAAAACAAACATGACCCCCACAGGTAGTGGCCACACTTGCCATGGCAGGAGAGCCATGGACGTCTGTGACACACACGCACAACATCAGAGTCCATGCACACACAACGTGGATGTGGAGACTGTCTCCCATTGTGCACATGAAATCAGAGACATTGTAAACACTACATGCACAAAGACTGTGGAGGGCCATCACTATTGTGCCACTGGGACACCCTGGCTCAAACATACCGTCCCACATGGGACTCACGGGGTATGTGACATGACATACACAAACACCACTGTGAAATGTGACCATGGCACATGCACAGATATGAACAGTTGCACATCACAGTGGTCACGTACACGTAACACCCAGGATCCTGTCCCCATTAACACGTGCACAGCCTGGGGTGGCTGCCCACAGGTGACACCCACAGGACAACATGTACACCAACATACACACAATAGGAAATGCAGCCTTACATGCCTTATGATAAGGTTTGGACAGGCTGTCGTGATGTAGGTGTGCCCTCACTCCCTGGGAGCTATCTGTGGCTGGCATATGTCCATCTGAGACAGGCATGCTGACATATGCCAGTCACATGTACAGTGATGCGTTGAACAGCAATGGACCGATCGGTGCCTCCGGCCGGCCCATTGCTTTCAATGTGTGCGGGTACGCGTTGTACCCCTGTGCAGCGTTGTACTGCAATGGACCGATCGGTGCCTCCGGCCGGCCCATTGCATTCAATGTGCGGGTACGCGCTGTACCCCTGTGCGCGTGTGTACTGCAATGGACCGATCGGTGCCTCCGGCCGGCCCATTGCATTCAATGTGTGCGGGTACGCGTTGTACCTCTGTGCGCGTTGTACTGCAATGGACCGATCGGTGCCTCCGGCCGGCCCATTGCATTCAATGTGTGCGGGTACGCGTTGTACCCCTGTGCGCGTTGTACTGCAATGGACCGATCGGTGCCTCCGGCCGGCCCATTGCATTCAATGTGTGCGGGTACGCGTTGTACCCCTGTGCGCTGCTTGTACTGCAATGGACCGATCGGTGCCTCCGGCCGGCCCATTGCATTCAATGTGTGCGGTACGCGTTGTACCCCTGTGCGCGTTGTACTGCAATGGACCGATCGGTGCCTCCGGCCGGCCCATTGCATTCAATGTGCGCGGTACGCGTTGTACCCCTGTGCTGCGTTGTACTGCAATGGACCGATCGGTGCCTCCGGCCGGCCCATTGCATTCAATGTGCGCGGGTACGCGTTGTACCCCTGTGCGCGTTGTACTGCAATGGACCGATCGGTGCCTCCGGCCGGCCCATTGCATTCAATGTGTGCGGGTACGCCGTTGTACCCCTGTGCGCGTTGTACCTCAATGGACCGATCGGTGCGCACCCATTGACAATGGGCTTGCCTGGCAACGGACGCGTTTTCGAATATTCGAACGAGTCGGTTGCTGGAAAATCAGTTGGTCACCCACAACAATGTTGCAAAATCATGTATGTCATGAAGTTGAAATTTTGAAGGATGCTGTGGGCGTGTTTTGGTGCTGCTATTCCATGGATTGGCCAGATTCAGAAGATGCAAACGACTTGGACCTATCACTTTGGACACAAGGGACAGTATCTGCCTCTCCAGCACATATATATTGCTGCATGTTCCCCTGAGAGCCCACTTGCCTGCACTACATGCTCCAGGACGACATCTGCCACTGCACTGCTGCTGTCTCTGCCCCTCTGGACCCTGCAATGGCACGTACTGTGGAGAGAGCCCCAGCCTTCAGCCTTGAAGAGAACCAGGCCCTGCTGGACAGCCTACTTCCACAGTACAGCAAGCTGTATGGGACACCAGGGGAGCAGGTGAGTGTTCTGTGCACTGCCTTTCTGAATGTGCATTTTGTCTGACTAGCAAGGCTGAGAGTCAGCACACCACTGGCTAGCAGGCTCACTGAGTAGTTGTCACCCCCCATAGTGTGTAGTGACTTGCACTGGACAGGTATGGTGCAGTGACAGTGCTTCTGAACAGGGTTTTACTCCCCATGCTATGATACCATGTAGTGACTTCTGGAAAACTGTCCATGGGCAGCCGTGCACTGCCTGGGTACACCATGTGCCCCTGTGATTGCGACATGTATATGCAACTGTGTCATGCACGGATATGTTGCATGTGTAGTAATGGCCTTATCACTTTGTCATCCTGACAGGCTTCTGCCCATCGGAAGCATGAGATATGGAAGGACATCGTCCGGGCTGTCCGGTCCGTGGGGGTCTACAAGCGCCGGATCCGCAACTGCCAAAAGAGGTGGCAGGACCTTCGGGGCTGGACCCGGAGGATTGCACGGGTCCAGCTGAAGCTGTCGCCTCCTCGCAGGAGGGGCGGAACACGGACCCTGACCCCCCACATGCTCAGGATCCTGGCGGTGGTCTTTCCAGACCTGGATGGGCAGCTGAAGGCCAGAGAGCAGCAAGGAGGGGGTGAGTCAAAGACTGCACTGTGTACTCTGTCTAACATGTTATGTGCCCTCCTCGGGCCAGGTTGAACTGCCACAGTACAGCAGTCATGTTGTCCAGGAGCCATGTCCCTCTATTGTGCACTGCCCACTCCTCATCTGATACCCAGGTGTGGCCCTTACATGCAGGGAATTCTGTCACTTAGGACTGTGTCCTTGCAGTTTGCTTGACTCAAGGTGGGAGACAGCATCTGTTTCCCTGACTCTGTGGTGGGCATCATGGGTGGGTCCATTGCTTACACAATGCCTGTATTCTGACATGTATTCAGCGTGTTACTTTGATCTGTGGTCCAATTGCTGAGCTGATCCACCACATGTGGCTGGGGTACCTGGCACACACCCATGCTGCGGGTGGGAACAATGTTTGGGCCCCAGGAGTATGTATATGACGTGTGTCACACATACTTAGCCAGCTGCCTACAGTCCAGGGCTCATCCCTCATTCATGTGGGGCTGGACAGTCATGCCTACTCCAGGCCATACAATACACTCTGTACTCCCACTCCCGTGTATCAGAGGACACATTGTGCACAGTGATTTGACCCTCAGGTGTCTGCCTCTGTGTCAGTGTGCTGTGGATTAGTCGCCAGGACTGCTGTGGAGTTTCTTGGTAGGGGCTCAGCATGCCACTGGAGATGTGACCATAGGAGACGATACTTGTGTGACACATAGGTGTCTGATCAGCTGCCCATGCAGACTGGGGCATGTAAATGTGAAGTTCAGGCAGCTGTTCCCCATGCACAGCAGAGTGTGAGGGGCTCAGGTTCAGAGGGTAGTGTCACAGGTCTCCCATATGTCCAATAGGTATGACCTGGACAGATGAGGGTTAAGAGGATGTGTTGTGGGGGATGTACATGTGCACTTGTGCAGCTCCAGGACTTGCATTCCCCATGACCTACTATTGTGACACAGTGCAGAGTGTTGTTGATCTGGCTGCAAAGTCATACATCACTGAGACAGTGATGTATGACTTTGCAGTCATGCCTCCGCCATGGCATGTGTCTACTGATTGGTGATCCTGCAGGGGAGTGACATGTGCTACATGCACACCATAGTGGCGCTGGCTATCAGGACATGGGTGCATCATGGTGTCTGTCGCTGGAATGCATCACATGCATTTCCTATTTGACTCTGGGCATCCCTTACATCCGTAAACCTGTACTGACTCAGTGGCAAGAGCTGTGATGTGTCCACACCGTGTCCTCTGCACTGTCCAACTACTGTGTACTTGGTGCATGTGTCAACACTGGGGTGTTGCAATCCAACAGACACCAGACAGATGGGTGCAAGGCCATGTGGGATGTGAGTGCCATGCTTGGCATCAGACTGACAATTGACTTCTCCTGTTCAATTAGGGCACTTTTAGCAATGTACAACTAATGATGCCAGGGCTTGCTCTGTAATGTGCTGTGCTCACAGTGGTGTGTGCGTTTGGTGCAGGTGACTGATGTCTGTCTGTTTCCCCATTGTTTGCAGATACATCCACGGCCACGGAAGGGGACAGCTCCACGGACCAGGAGGAGCCGGAGAGCCAGACTGGGTCAGCAGCCGAGGAGTGGTCGGAGGGACCCAGTGGCACGGAGGGCGAGGGGAGCCACACCGAGGAGTCCTCAGCAGCATCCACCTCAGCTGAGGACCAGAGCAACTCGGAGGATGACTCCCTTGTGGAGGCGGGTGTCAGCAGCCACCACACCCCAGCTAGTGTTGCTGTCCCCGCCACCACCAGCACCACCACCGCCCTCCCATCGGCTCCCATTCCCCAGGTCCGTGGAGGCTCCCATGTCCGGGAGCGTGTCTCCTTTGGGCCAGGCACCGCACCCCCTGCCCCTGTGTCCCCTGCTGCCCTGAGTGAGGAGTCTGTGTACCTCCTTCGCCAGCTCCATGTAGGGCAGACAGCCATGCTGAGTGTCCTCCATGCGCACACCGCGCTGCTGACTCAGCTGGTGTCGTTCATGGAGGGCATCTCATCGGGCATGTCTGACCTACAGAGGGGCAATAGGTCCATGGACTCCTCCCTGACGGCAGCAGTGTCCCTCCTCAAACGGTCCCTCACCCCTCCTGCCTCTGCTCCATCCACACTCCCCAGCACCTTACCCATCCCAGGCACACACACACTGGCACAGGCACACACCAGCACACACACATCCAGCACACTGACACACACGCCAATGACAAAACGCACACGCACGCACATTCCAGGGGACTGAAGCCAGACTCACAGGGGATGGGGCCCTGGAACACACACACGCATCCACATGCACTGCGCAGTCCTCAGTTCCTCTCCCTCCAAAGCACCCTCCTTGCCTCACCTGCAACCCCAAAGTCACAGCAGCTCTTCCTCTGTGACCTCGGCCTCTTCCCCACCGATGAAGCTGCTCCAGCATCCCGGGGGAAGAGGAAGCCCACCCACACGGAGCAGAGTGCCCCTCGCCCCCGGACACCCCTCCCCAGGCGCAGACGGACTGAGGCCCCCACCCGCAAGTCCCCCCGGAGTGCTAAGAGCAAGACCCCGCCACCACCCTGCAGCTCAGGCACAAGGTCTCCGTCCTCCATCCCTCAGGCCCCCACTGCACAGGTGCCCCCACCACACTCCTGCCCCAGGTTCCCCCACCCACAGATATACCATCCCCAAGATGCTCCGGCCTTCTCCCCCTGCCACTTGCTCTCCCAGCACCACACCCCCGCTGCGCTTGTCTGTGCCACTGATGTGGTGAGGGTGTCCCCCCCTCTGTCCAACCCACCTTGCCTGTTCCCCATTCTCCTCCCCTGGAGGTAGGCACTGCAGTGGAGTCCACTACCGCCCTGTCTGACTTGGGCACTGCAGTGGCGGACCTGTCCACCCCATCTGCAGGGTCCACTGCAGTTGTGCCGGCACCCACGACATCTGTGTCATGCCCCCAGTTGTGCCGGCACACACCATGTCAGACACCTCCACTGCAGTTGTCAGTGGCTCT
>CAWUFW010028825.1:0-20445 GCA_963921515.1 Calotriton arnoldi | reverse complement strand
GCATATTAGCAAGAACCTCGTTAAAATTATTCGCCGCTTTAGCGGCAGGAAACTGCCGCTAAATCGGTGATAATGGGCTTGCTAATATGCAGCAGGGACTTCGACGAAGCCCAGGCAGATGTCCTGCACATCTAACCTGGGCTTCTATTGAATTTACAACGCATATTATCAAGTTTATTATCGCCCGCTTTAGCGGCAGTTTCGCCGCTAAAACGGCGATAATTTTAACAGGTTCTTGCTAATATGCCCTGGGTTCTTTTGCTAAACTCGATAGAATTTGGCGATTTTGGAATGAAAGCACTTCGGTAATTAATTTATAATTATGTGCTATTCTATTATAATTTTACTTTAAAATTATTATAAGTTTTACAAATATAATTTAACTATTTACATTTAATAGGTTTTGTGTTTTAGTATATCACAAATTCTTGAACTGTTTTTTCTCTTTCTTGTGTTCAGAATTGTGTAAATATAAATGTTTGTAACATTTTGAATGACGTTTTTTTTTTTTTTTTTTAAGTTAAAATGGCTTATTTTGTAAAGAGTACTACTTTTGCTACAAATAATTTTTTTTTTTCTTTTTCATTTTTGGCATTACTGCATCAATGCTGTTTTCTCTGTTTTACCATTTCTCCTTTGTCTGGCCAGTGTGTGTGTGTGTGTGTGTGTTTGCCATAGGCACTATTTGCCTTTGTTCCACATGCGATGTGGACATGGGCCATCTTATACAGTCAGTGTCCATGGGCCTGCAGGTGTTCTTTTGTTTCTCCAGGCCTCGGCCTCCTGCCTCTTGTTGTTGTGACCATGTGATTGGCGGCCATTTTGTATTACCACTAGTCAGCCAGTGTGCTTTCCCCATAGGCCTGCATGTGTTCTCTTGTGACCATGTGGTCGGTGGTCATTTTGTGTAGGCAGCCAGTGTGCTTTCCCCATAGTCCTGCACGTCTCTCTCTTTGTTCCAAATGCCTTCCTGCTCAGTGTTGTTGTGATGTGGCACTGGCCGAGCAGCCATCTTGTGCATCCAGCCAGTGTGGCCCTTGCCATAGGCTGCATGGATAGTTGAGCAATGAGATAGCAGTTTAATAACTTATTATTATCTTGAGGATAACTTCACTTATGTTTAATTTTTTAATTTTAATTTTTTCCATTTGATTTATTAATTGGTAAATTATATTAGTTTTTGTTTTTTAACTTAATTTTTTAAAAAAAATGAAATTATTTTTATTTGTTCATACCATTTTCCACTGCATCTGGCATCAATCAACCCCATGTCTGCTAGTAGATGAACAACAGCATTCATTGTCTAGGGATTATTCCTTCCATTGTCATTTGTCAGCTGCACCTCCCTGAGTGCCACATCACACATGAGTGACATCACGTGACACACATAAAGCAAACAGTTTCATCTGTATGTTGTTTTTGCTCTCTCTTATCCTTCCTAACTATACAGTCATTCGCCATGAAAGTTTATGTGGGTGTGGTGCTGTAGGGATTCTGCACATACACAGAGCTATGCACAGGATAATAGGACCTCGAGCATAGTGGTGAACCAACCATGCACCTTAGTACACACAATCCCAACCGACTAGCTTTAGCGTCTCATTAGCAGCGAGCTACCAATGATTAGACAACCCAGAACACGGTCTCTCTCTCTCAGGACTCGCGGGAGCAAGAACACTCTTTCATAACTCACTCATACTTGTCCACAACCGTGCGTAATAAGAGACACAGTATAGTTTAAAATGTTTATTTCAACTATCGTGCTCTAAGATACAGTACACGTGCCAGTACTATCAGCATAATGCATAACGATAAAATAATAAGCATAGTTACAATTCCATAGAATACAAACGGGGACAGCATTATATAAAGACAGTGGATATCGAGCAAATAGCCTACCACCCTCCCCGTGCTAATAACTAGTTTATTATAAAAATAGAAGACCCCTGGGCTTTGTCGGGCAGACCACTCATACTCCTCAATATCTAGATGCAAGGTTTACATCATCAGACAAGCACAGCTCTTCTCCCTGGAAAGGTTTTTCTCCAAGTGCCTCAAACATCGAAATCACAATATTAAAAAGCACACGACTTTCTCCAATGCAGCTTACTTCGTGTTATGTCTAAGTGCTGAGGGCTGGTCAGATCCGGCAAGAACAAGGACGTTGTTTTTCGACCTTGTACACGGTTGTGCAGCACGAAACCCAAAGGGAACAGGGAGAAAAGGTGAAAAGCAAAAAGGCAGACAGTTTTAATATAGCCGGGCACAACAGAGGCTGGAAAACAAAGTCACAAAGTAACGTGTGCAAAAAGGCATCATGGCAGCCATGGCCTAAGCCAACTTAGCAATGTAGACAATGAGGCCACAAACCACACGACAGTGGTTTTCTGTTTTTATGATTTGAATAGATACACTGTATGGTTAAATATTTATAATAAGAGTAACCAGAGACCACGCTAAATGATATTGTGTTTGTTTAGACCTACTAACTGAATCTGCCACGTTGAACTGATGTCCTTCTTGCTACTTTATTTTAGGAGCACAACAGATAACTATCACCCACAGTACTGCCCAAAGAAGGCCAGGCATGGCATGATACGTAGTTGACCCACACATCAGAGAAATCTCTTCCAACTTGTGAAGCTAAGTGCCACTGCTAACTGACAGCTTCAAGATGGTCCTAGAGAAAGGTGCTACCAAGAAAGTGGCCAGTGAGAAGAAGAAGGAGCTGTCACCATCACTCATTGGTATGTCGCTCCCAGATCTTTTTGGAGAGAAACTGTGCCCGCCACACCGGCCTCTGGGGAGGAAGCTGGGAGCAAAACCCCAACATCAGTGGACACACCCCAATCTAGGCACAAGCCCATGTCTGTCACAGAGGCAGCTAGTCTTAATCACGGCAACGCCGGCAGAGCAGTGATTTTGACATTGACTTATCGGAAAGTAGTAACCAATTGTTGCAGGAAACTCAGAGAAGTGGACAACAACCGCAGCCACAACCACCAATAGTAGTTTCTCCCGAAGTAGGAGTAGTTCAAGAGATTGAGCTTCATGCTGAGGAAGTGAGCACCTGCTCTTTCAGAAGATCCATTGTATTCCAGATCTCCAGCTAGAAAAGGAGGGTTAGTGGTGCATCATTTTCTTCTTCAAGCCCCCTTCTGATGATCTAGACACCACTTAGATCCCGCCTAGTCTGAGAGTGAGATGCCATGAGATGAGGCTAGGGAAAAGGAATGTTCCAGAAAGCCTTAGAATTATGGTGGCAGATGTAGAAGAGGAGGATAATGATGAGCCAGTCATCATGGATGTTAGCCCAGCCCCAGTGGAGACCGGCATACTCCATCCCAACCTCCCAGGGGATGTGGCAGTGGCACCACAGATCCTACCACGCCAGCTGCCATATTTGCAAAGTCCCGTTAGTGACCTACATCCACAAACAACTCAGTAGAAGTGGGTACTGCAGAGAGTCAAAAGTCAAAACACCCACCTACCGCCAGTTCATCCGACATTGCAGTGCACCAGCATCAGAGAGTTGAGCACCCCAGTTTGGGACTTCTTTTCGGTTAGCAATAGAAAGAGGTGAACATTGCCATATATTTCCTTTGTGGACAAAGTGTTAGTTGGGGTAAGCTTGGTACAAACTACGGTACTGGGGCCAAACAACCCAATAGAGAAAGCACCATGCGATCCATTGGGAGGCGCACTTAGCTGCCCAAAAACTGCAAGTGTTGTTGGTGAAGGGGGTAAAAGCCGGTTGAGCAGGGAACTGAATCCATTCCGATCATGGTGGAAGGTGAAGCAAAGGAAGACATCTTTGTTACGCAGCAGCCTTCTCCTCCCAGCAGTGCAGTAGTATTGCCCACATCAGCAACATTGCAATGGCACAAGACTCAGGTCGAGACACCAAGGCAACAGAGTACAGTGACAGTGGCTGCCCCACTAAAAGCACTTTGAGCCTACCACCGCCTGCTCTCAAGAAGTCACCTGCATCAGTGGCATCAGGAAAGAAAATTCAGGCTACTATTCCTGCCATGTTTATGCCGGAGGGGCAGCATGAATGCAACCACCCAACTCCACGCTTGTATAACGCAAAGCTGGCTAAAATGTTAGCGCTGACCTCCTCCTTTTTCTTGTGGAAGGAGTGACCTTTCTTGAATTTGTGGCAGCCATCTGCCCGAAATGGAAGGTTCCCAGCCGGCCTTATTTCGCTAAAATTGCTGTTCCAGCACTACATCACGATGTGCTGGAATTGCTTGGACAACCTTTGCAGCAGAGTGCTGTTTGCAGTATCCACCTGACAATAGACATGTGGACCAGTTGCTAGCCACTGATTACATATGCATCACTGCACACTGGATCTCTTTTGTGGGGGCTAGAGGAAAATATCTGCAGTACTCGGAAGCATGCAACAGTAGCCATGTTAGCCATGGAGAAATCCCATACAGCTGCAAACATTTTGAAGACTTTGAAAACAAGGTCTCTTGAATGGCTGTGACCAAGAGTGTTTAAGATTGGATTTGTTGCCACAGACAATGGCAGCACATAGTTAAGGCCATGGCCGATGGTGGCTATTTCAGGGTCCTGTGTTTGGCGCACTGCATCAACATAATTGTACAGGACTTTCTCAAAAGAAGACCAAGTAAGAAACTTACTATCCACCTGCAGTAGAATCTGCACTCATTTCAGCCATTCATTTAAAGTCTGGAAACAGCTGAGAGTCATTCAGCATAATAGTAGAATGCCAGTTAAGCACTAAAAACGGGCTGCCAACATGTTGGAATTTGATTTATTACATGCTTGAATGCCTGTTTGAGCAGTACAGATCAATTAATATGTCATGCAAAGAGGGGATGCAACTGTGAAAGGCATCATCATTGAGATGGACCAATGGGGCTTAGTCAAATGCCTGACAGAGATGCTGCTTCTTTGGAGGAGTTTACACGGGAAGTGAGCAAAGAGACAGTACCATAGGCCAAGCTATCCCATTGTTGCACATGCTACAGGAACAGCTAAAGGAGGTGTCTGCATTGTACACAGGTGTGGAAGAAAAAAGATGCGTATGACTTGGTGGAGAGCTTAATCCTTCGCTTGTCTATGAATACAAGGGTGAAAAGAGACATTATGTCCTCCAAACATTATATCTGTGCCACAATTCTTGATCCACTGCGTACAAACCATTACTTCCACTTTCATTCCTTTTTCAGACGGGGATGTTAGAAAATACAAAACATGGATAACTGAGCAAGGCAGTGCACTAGAAAAGAATGGTAGGGAATTAGAGGCCCCTCCTCCATGGCACAAGTCCCATGCGGACAGCCTTCAAGTTCAGAGTCTGAGGGCAGTGCTGTTGGCTCACAGAAGCTAAAACTAGCAACAAGAACACCATCAACAACAAGACCAGGAGCATCAGCCCTCAAATCTGCAATTGAGTGGTTTCTACTGGCAGGGCTTAGGTCCAGTGCAGAGGCGAAGACAAAAGAGGTCGAGCAAAGTGGAGCACCATCAATGAACATTGAGCGAATGGTCCAGGCCTATCTGGATGATGCAACAGAGGTCTTTCTTGACCAAACCCCATTGGTTTATTGGTATGGGAAGAGGCGCCAATGGCCAGTCCTCACGCAGTCTGGCAATAAACTATTTGGCTTGCCATATGGCCAGTGTTTCTGCTGACGTGTTTTAGTGCTGCTGGTGACGTTGTCACAGTGAGAAGGACCAGTCTCTTGCCCCAAAATGAAGACAGATTAACCATGATCAAATTGAATCAGCACTTTAACCACTGGATTACACCATACCTGAAGTACCACAGGAGGCATATGAGGAAGACTCAGGTCATGGAAGTAGTTGTTTAGATTACCTACTTCTGGGCGAACCACCAGAGTTTGAGGATGAGCTCTACTTTCCTGACTACTAGGCATTCTTTCTTTCTTTGATGCTGTTAGAAATGGGATCTCTAGTTGGCGAAGGGCTTGCACCTTTGTCCAAGTAGGGACCCTTCTTCCTAGTCAGGGTAAGGGTTGTTACACTCGTGAAGTAACCCCTGCTCACCCTCGTGGTAGCTTGGCACGAGCAGTCAGGCTTAATTCAGAGGCAGTGTGTAAAGCATTTGCACATAACCAACAGTAATACAGTGTAAGCACTACAAACGGACACCACACCAGTTTAGAAAAATAACCAATATTTTATATACTCAAGACAAGACCCATTACTTACAAAAAATCCACAATACTATACTTTACGTAATGAATGCTTGATACGGTAACTTCTTCTTTGCAGGAATAGCACAAAAGCAAAGTTCGCACGAGTCGGTAGCTCCATCCGAGCTTACCGGGATGCTGAAAACCACAGAGTCTAACAGTTCCAGCCGACCGCGCCGATACGGGCCAGCAGAGTCGTGAACAGACTCGGTTACAGTACCTTTCTCGTTGTGGCTGGCACGGAGTGTACGAGCCGGTCGGGCGCTCGCCGCGGTTGCGGTGCAAGACGGAGCGATGCAAGGTGCGGTGTCCCTCGATGCGGTGCAGGCAGCGGCTCGATGAGCGTCGTGCAGACGGAGTCGGTGAGTCCAAGGCGTGCGATGCGTGGGTGAGACGATGCTTGATGCGATGCTGACAGGTTGCGATGCAGTGCGACCCAGCCGAGTGCGGGAGCTGGCGCTCGGACAGCGGTGCGAGTCGGAGCGGTGCGGCCGCAGACGTGTGAGCGGTGCCCCAAATGCGGTGCGGTCTCGACTCTTGAGCCAGCTGCAAGCGACCGCGTCGGTCGGGTCCGGCTGGTTCAGTGAAGCGGCGCGATGCGAACTGCGTGTGCCCACAGGTCACGGTGCAAGCAGCGGCTCGATGTTGGCGGCCGCGGACGCCGCCTCACGGTGAGACCAGGGCTGCGATGCGGCGGGGCGATGCGGTTCGCGGTGCAAACAGGTCACCGGCCAGGGATGGATTCGGCTGACGGAGTCGGTTGCGTGTTCCCTTCCTCTCGTGGCAACTGAAACAGCGCTCCAGAAGCGGTACCCAGAGGCTTGTGAAGTCTTTGTAGTCCCTGAGACTTCCCAACAGGAGGCCAGCTCGGTTCCTGGCCCTTGGAGATACTCTCAGCACAAGTTTGTAGAAAGTTCAGTCCAGTCCTTTCACTGCCCAAGACAGAAGCAGCAACTGCAGGCCAACCCAACAAAGCAACAACACAGCAAAGGGGCAGTACTCCTCCTGACAGCTCTTCCAGCTCTTCGTCCTGGCAGGTTCCTTGATTCCAGCGAGATCTAAATTCATGGGGTCAGGGCCCCAATATTTATATCCCAAATTCCTTTGTTCTCTGAAGGCAGAGAGGCCTTTGCCTAGTCCAAACCAGTTCTGGAGCACTTTGTTGACAAGTCTCCTGTCCCTTCTTTCAGTGAGTAGGCCAGGGACATCAGACGCACTCACAGGAGGTGGAGCCAGCATTGTGGAGGGAAGGCACTGTCCTATTCAGGGCCCAGGTGCGACTCCCTCCCACCCATCTACATGTAGATCTTGCTATTCAGCCCTGTGCGCTGACTCACCCTGTCTCCTGGCATCCCCCAACCCCTGTCACTCACACTCCAGACAAGGAATACACAACCTCGCAGAGGCAGGCTTGGATGGTTAGACAAGAAAATACCCACTTTCTAAAAGTGGTATTTCTAAACACAGAATGTTAAAACCAACTTCACTCAAAAGCTGCATTTTATCATTCTGAGTCCAGGCATACTAAACTCAAATTTCTACCATGTTCCCGGGTCAGTTAGGATTATATAGCTGTAATAATCAAAACCGCCCGTTCTGGCCTAGGGGAACAGGTAGCCTTGCAATAGTGAAAATCGAACTAGGCTGCAATCCACTATCAGGACATGCCGCACACACCAGGGCATGTCCTACCTTCTCGCATACAACGCACCCTGACCCACAGGGGTACCTTGGGCCTACCTTAGGGGTGACTAACATGTAGCAAAGGGAAGGTTTAGGGACTGGCAAGTGTGGGCACTTGCCGAGTCGACATGGCAGCCCCAGGCTGCGCACAGGCTCTGCGATGGCAGGCCCGAGTTACACTTTTACGGGCTGTATGCGTGGGTGGCACAATCCAGTGCTGCAGCCCACCAACAGCATTTGGTCTATAGGCCCTGGCACTCGCAGTGCACTTTACAAGGGACTGACACATAAACCAAATAGGCCAATCATGGAAACACCAATCCATAACACATTTTATACAGGAGCACTTGCACTTTCCCACTGGACCGCAGTGAGGAAAGTGCGAGAATCATTTACACCAGCAAAAACAGAGTCAAACCTGGGTGGTCAGAAAGCAAAAGTCAGGGGAAACACGCCAAAAGATGCCAAGTCTAACACATGTCCCCTCCAGCTGAAAGTAGGGAGAACTACCCAACCCCATTGGAGTTCTCTTCACTAAGGCGGAAGAACCTGGACAGACCATCTGCGTTGGCGTGTTCTGTACCAGGACGGTGCTCCACCGTAAAGTCCATTCCCTGTAGGAGATGGACCACCTCAGCAGTTTTGGATTCTCACCCTCATTTGCATCAACCATCTGAGGGGCCTGTGGTCTGTCTGAACCCGGAAGTGAGTCCCAAACAGGTATGGTCTCAACTTCTTCAGTGCCCAGACCACAGCAAAAGCTTCCTTTCTATGGCACTCCACCTCTGTTCTCTGGGAAGTAGTCTCCTGCTAAGGAAGACTACAGGCTGATCCAGGCCCTCTTCGTTCAGCTGTGAGAGCACCGCTCCCACACCATGCTCTGAAGCGTCAGTCTGCACGACAAATTCTTTGGAGAAGTCAGGTGCCTTGAGCACGGGCGCCGTGCACATGGCTGCCTTCAGGGCACTCAAAGCTTTCTGGCAGGACTCAGTCCAGATCACTTTCCTGGGCTGCCTCTAGAGGTCAGCTCTGTTAAGGGGGCAACGATGGTGCCATAGCCCCTAACAAATCTCCTATAATAGCCGGTGAGACCTAAGAAGGCTCTCACCTCTGTCTGGGTCTTGGGGGCTCCCAAGCCAGAATGGTGTCAATCTCTGGGTTGTAGGGGCGCCACCTGGCCGCTTCCTACCTGGTGTCCCAGGTACACCACAGAACCCTGCCCGATCTGGCACTTACTGGCCTTGATCGTGAGGCCTGCACCTTGCAGAGCCCTCAACACTTTCTCAAGGTGCTGTAAATGTTCTTCCCAGCTGGAACTGAACACAGCAATGTCATCCAGGTAGGCGGCACTGAAATCCTCCAGCCCAGCCAACACCTGATTGACCAACCTCTGAAAGGTGGCAGGGGCATTCTTCAACCCAAAGGGCATCACCCGGAATTGGTAATGACCTTCTGGGGTTGAGAACGCTGATCTCTCCTTGGCCCCATCGGTTAAGGCAATCTGCCAGTACCCAGACGTCAAATCAAACGTGCTGAGGAACCGGGCAGCTCCCAACCGATCAATGAGCTCATCAGCTCTGGGGATGGGGTGCGCACAGTCCTGGTGACGGCATTGAGCCCACGGTAGTCCACACAAACCGGAGTTCTGGAGTGGCACTGGGCGCCGCAGCCTTTGGGACCAAGACCACTGGGCTGGCCCAAGGACTGTGGGAGGGCTCAATCACCCCTAACGCCAACATCTTAGAGACCTCCTCCTTGATGCTGGCTCTGACCCGGTCAGTCAACCTGTAAATCTTGTGCTTCACAGGATGGCTGTCACCGGTGTCCACGTCATGTGGTACACCAGTGAGTAACACCGGGGTCAGAGAGAACAGTGGGGCGAACTGTCCCAACAACTGGCGACAGTCCTCCTGCTGCTCCTGAGTCAGAGTAGGGGAGAGGATCACACCTCTACTGACCCATCATGCCCCTTGGTAGACAGGAGGTCAGGAGAGGCTCGCTCTCCTCTTCCACCCCATCATCTGTCGCCAAGAGCATACTCACTTCGGACCTCTCGAAGTGGGGCTTGAGGCGGTTCACGTGAAGGACCCTCAAAGGGTTCCTTGGAGCCTGCAAATCCACCAGGTAGGTGACGCCACTTTTGCGCTCCTTTACCTCATATGGCCCAGTCCACTTGTCCTGCAAGGCACAAGGTGCCACTGGGGCCATGACCCACACTTTCTGCCCAGGTTGAAATTCGACCAGAGTGGCATTCTGGTCATACTCATCTCTTCATTTCTTCCTGGCTTGCTTCTAGGTTCGCCTGAGCGAGTTTCCTGAAGCGGGCAGTTTGGTTTCTAAAGGCCAGCATGTAGCTAAATACATCCTGGGAGTTTTCCTGGGAGCCGCCTCCCAGCCTTCCTCTACCAAACTCAGAGGTCCTCTGACAGGGTGGCCATACAGGAGCTCAAAGGGGCTGTACCCAAGAGACTTCTGAGGCACCTCCCTGTATGCAAAGAGTAGGCATGGCAAGAGGACGTCCCACTTACGCCTGCATGGGTTCTGTTAGACCCTTGATCATGCCTTTCAAGGTCTGGTTGAATCTCTCCACCAGACCGTTTCTTGTGGGTGGTAAGGAGTGGTGAACTTGTAGGTTACACCACACTCCTTCCACAGGGATGTCATATACTTCGATATGAAATTGGTCCCCCTATCAGAAACCACCTCTCTGGGGAATCCCACACGTGGAAAAGATCCCCATTAACGCCCGGCCCACCACTGGCGCCGTCGTTGTCCTGAGAGGGATTGCCTCCGGGTACCGGGTGGCATGGTCCACCAAGACCAGGATGTACCTGTTGCCCATGGCTGTCTTGGGATCCAGTGGCCCCACAATATCCATCCCTACCTCTTTCAAAGGGTGTCTCAACAACAGGAAAAGGTTGGAGAGGAGCTTTGACCTTCCTCCCACTCTTACCACTTGCCTGGCAAGTTTGGCAAGACCTACAGTGTGCATCTGACTGCCTTCGCATTTGGGGCCAAAAGAAGTGGGTGACAAGCCTGTCAAAGGTCTTGTCCTGCCCCAAATGTCCTGCCAAAGGCACGTCATGAGCCAGACCCAGGAGGAAGGTCCTGAAGCGCTGGGGTACCACCAGCACACGGGCTGACCCAGGCTCAGCAACCTTAGGGCTCACTGTATAGGAGACCACTCTCCCAGTAGATCAGATGTGACCCGGACTGATTACCAGCTGCCTGGTCTGCAGCCTGCCAGCCGCAGACCCTCCAGAGTAGGGCACCTGCTCTGCTCCCTGCAGAACTCCTCCCTGGTGGGACCCCTTCTTGCTGCCAATGGGTCAGCTCAGAGATGTCTCCCAGTTCGGCTACCTGCTCCCCTGTAGGCACCGGGCGTCCCCTCGAGGTCCGCCTCCCGGTCCGTGGGAACTTCGGGGCCGGCTTCCCGCGCCCCTGCCCTTTCTTTCTCTTGGCAGGGACTTGGGCCACTGTTTCAGGCTCCAAGTCCTCTTGATCACTCCTTTCTGGCTGCCATTGACCGAGTAGACACGCATGCCCACTCTGGCAACCCAAGCATCTCCAAGTGAGACCTGAGCTCAACCTCCTTCCATGAGGACTGCTCCAGGTCGTTTCTAGCAGACAACCTACAGGCATGGTAGGGCTCACAACCACCCTCAAGGGACCTGAGACGCCCCCATTCAAAGGGAACCTGCGCCACCACACACTGGCGCTCAGAGTTGTCGACAGCGACTACTTGGTGGAATGCTCCTGGGACTACTTGCTTCTCAGACACCAGGTGACACCGGACTGAGGTCACACTGGCTCCAGTATCTCTGAGAGCCTCTACCCTGTTCCCATTGATGGTCACCCAGGTGCTATATTTCTTTGTGTTAGGGGGCACCTGGTTTCCTGGGACCATCTCACTGTCCCCGAGTGAGACAAGGGTCATTTCTGCGGGATCCCCACCCTCCTGTGGGCACCCCTCCTCCCCAAGCGCTACACTAGCCAACACTTTGGACTGTCCACCGGTGGGTGGCTGTGTCCCCTTCGGGCACTTGGGGTCCCCCTTAAAGTGACCTACCTGGTCACATGCATAACACTTGCAGGGGCCGGTCTCAACAGGCTTCCTGTAGAGACCCCTTTCTTCTTATCACCGGGGGCTGGGAACCTTTACCCTGGGTACTAGTTTGGGGCCCTTTAGAGAACTCCTGTGCTTTACCCTTGTCCCCCCACCTTTCTGCTGGGGACCCTGCCCACCTTGGCTGAGTCTCCCTCAAACGCTTTCTTGTGGACCCTGGTACTCACCCAGCGGTCCGCTTCCTATAGCAAGCTTCCTGGGGTCAGTTAGCTTACTATCAACTAGGTGCTGGCGCAGATCTGCAAAACATAGACTAGACAAGTGCTCCCATGCAATCAAGTTGTAGAGCCCCTGAAAATCTGTTACACTACTGCCCTTCACCCAACCATCCAGAGACCTGCAGAACACATCCACACATTCCAACCAAGTGTTAGGCATCAGACTTCTTACTGACCTGAACTGATCCCTGTACTTTTCAGGAGTAAGACCATACTTCGTGAGAAGGGCATCCTTCATGTCAGCATAGGTGAGGTGATACCCCTTACCCAAAGCTATCAGAGCATCCCTTGCTTCTTCAGGGAAAAGTGGCCACAATCCTGCTCCCCAACTCTCCTCAGGGACCCCATTCATGTGTATGGCTGCCCCATAACCCTGAAACCACCTTTGTATGTCATCCCCTTCTTGAACTCCTTGCCTACGTTCTTGGGAATGTGCACAATCCTGTCTGCCTTTCTGGACGAATTGCTGCCACCATCTGAGCCTGACTTACTCCTAAGTTCTAGCTCCTTCAGTTCTCTCTCATGCTCTAAGAGCATCTTCCTCTCCTCTATGGCCAATCTCTTCCTCCTCCCGCTCACTCTCCAGCCTGAGCTTCTGCAGCTCAAACTGCCTTGCCTCCCGCCTCCTGTCCTCCAGCTCCTCTGGGGACAGACTGCTGCTGCCTGACCTGGCGGGTTCCCCCTACCCAAAAGCACATCCACCCTGGAAATAGGCTCCTCCACCTCCTCACTGAGATCACCAGGCTGCCCATTGGCCTGTCTGGCTGCTACCCAGGCCCTCAGCGCTTCTGTAGCTCCTCCTTCCTTGTGAGGCCTTTTAATTTGGACTTTCAGGTTTTTACAAATCGCTCGTAACTCCTTTACGGCGTAGGATTCCAACCTGTCCTCCTCAAAGATAACTTCCAGAGATGCAACGGATGATGCAATTGATTCAGGCATGACAAAAGTCGTGAGTTGAAACTGGCAAGATCAAAATAGGCCAAAAGAAAAGAACCAGTATGTGGTACGTAATGGTTCTGCGATATGGTAGTAGTGCACACCAATCACTGTAAGTCAAGTGCAAACACAAGTCCTATCCTCACCGCTGACAACCAATGTTAGAAATGGGATCTCTAGTTGGCAAGGGCTTGCACCTTTGTCCAAGTAGGGACCCTTCTTCCTAGTCAGGGTAAGGGTTGTTAGCACTCGTGAAGTAACCCCTGCTCACCTCGTGGTAGCTTGGCACGAGCAGTCAGGCTTAATTCAGAGGCAGTGTGTAAAGCATTTGCACATAACCAACAGTAATACAGTGTAAGCACTACAAACGGACACCACACCAGTTTAGAAAAATAACCAATATTTTATATACTCAAGACAAGACCCATTATGACAAAAATCCACAATACTATACTTTACGTAATGAATGCTTGATACGGTAACTTCTTCTTTGCAGGAATAGCACAAAAGCAAAGTTCGTACGAGTCGGTAGCTCCGTCCGAGCCTACCGGGATGCTGAAAACCACAGAGTCTAACAGTTCCAGCCGACTCGCGCCGATACGGGCCAGCAGAGTCGTGAACAGACTCCGGTTACAGTACCTTTCTCGTTGTGGCTGGTACGGAGTGTACGAGCCGGTCGGGCGCTTCGTCGCGGTTGCGGTGCAAGACGGAGCGATGCAAGGTGCGGTGTCCTCGATGCGTGCAGGCAGCGGCTCGATGAGCGTCGTGCAGACGGAGTCGGTGAGTCCAAGGCGTGCGATGCAGGGTGAGACGATGCTCGATGCGGTGCTGACAGGTTGCGATGCAGGCGACCTAGCCGGAGTGCGGGAGCTGGCGTCGGACAGCGGTGCGAGTCGGAGCGGTGCGCCGCAGACGTGCGAGCGGTGCCCCAAATGCGGTGCGGTCTCGACTCTTGAGCCAGTTGCAGCGACACGCGCCGGTCGGGTCCGGCTGGTTCAGTGAAGCGATGCGATGCGAACCGCGGTGCCCACAGGTCACGGTGCAAGCAGCGGCTCGATGTTGGCGGCGCCGGACGCCGCCACGGTGAGACCAGGGTTGCGATGCGAAGCGGGGCGATGCGGCTCATGCGGTGCAAACAGGTCACCGCCAGGATGGATTCGGTTGACGGAGTCGGTTATGGTTCCCTTCCTCTGTGGCAACTGAAACAGCTGCCCAGAAGCGGTACCCAGAGGCTTGTGAAGTCTTTGTAGTCCCTGAGACTTCTTAACAGGAGGCCAGCTCGGTTCCTGGCCCTTGGAGATACCTCAGCACAAGTTTGTAGAAAGTTCAGTCCAGTCCTTTCACTGCCCAAGACAGAAGCAGCAACTGCAGGCCAACCCAACAAAGCAACAACACAGCAAAGGGGCAGTACTCCTCCTGGCAGCTCTTCCAGCTCTTCGCCTTGGCAGGTTCCTTGATTCCAGCGAGATCTAAATTCATGGGGTCAGGGCCCCAATATTTATATCCCAAATTCCTTTGTTCTCTGAAGGCAGAGAGGCCTTTGCCTAGTCCAAACCAGTTCTGGAGCACTTTGTTGACAAGTCTCCGTCCCTTCTTTCAGTGAGTAGGCCAGGGACATCAGACGCACCACAGGAGGTGGAGCCAGCATTGTGGGAGGGAAGGCACTGTCCTATTCAGGCCCAGGTGCGACCCCTCCCACCCATCTACATGTAGATCTTGCTCTTCAGCCCTGTGCTGACTCACCCTGTCTCCTGGCATCCCCCAGCCCCTGTCACCCACACTCCAGACAAGGAATACACATACCCGCAGAGGCAGGCTTGGATGGTTAGACAAGAAAATACCCACTTTCTAAAAGTGGTATTTTCAAACACAGAATGTTAAAACCAACTTCACTAAAAGCTGCATTTTATCATTCTGAGTCCAGGCATACTAAACTTCGAATTTCTACCATGTTCCCGGGTCAGTTAGGATTATATAGCTGTAATAATCAAAACTGCCCGCTCTGGCCTAGGGGAACAGGTAGCCTTGCAATAGTGAAAAACGAATCTAGGCTGTAATTCACTATCAGGACATGCCGCACACACCAGGGCATGTCCTACCTTTCGCATAACAACGCACCCTGACCCACAGGGGTACCTTGGGCCTACCTTAGGGGTGACTAACATGCAGCAAAGGGAAGGTTTAGGGACTTGCAAGTGTGGGCACTTGCTGCAAGTCGACATGGCAGCCCCAGGCTGCGCACAGGCTCATGCGATGGCAGGCCCGAGTTACACTTTACGGGCTGTTTGCGTGGGTGGCACAATCCAGTGCTGCAGCCCACCAACAGCATTTGGTCTATAGGCCCTGGCACTCGCAGTGCACTTTACAAGGGACTGACACATAAACCAAATAGGCCAATCATGGAAACACCAATCCATAACACATTTTATACAGGAGCACTTGCACTTTCCCACTGGACCGCAGTGAGGAAAGTGCGCAGAGTCATTACACCAGCAAAAACAGAGTCAAAACCGGGAGGTCAGAAAGCAAAAAGTCAGGGGAAACACGCCAAAAGATGCCAAGTCTAACAGATGCCAACCCCCCACCCCCAAAAAAAGATATAAGCTAGGGAACATTATTTACTTTATTATTTGTGTGTGTCTGGTTGACCAATTCATCCCCACCGTGTTACTCTTAGACACATTTTATTGCCGGATTGGAGTTACAACTATGTGCAGTGAAGATGTCCTGATTCTCTCATACCCATTTCCTCAAGCGCATTGGATGGAGAGAATAAAAACAAATGTGTGCCTGCCTCTAACCCTGGGCCGTGACTATCTATCCTTTTCTACCTAGAGGGACTGCCCCACATATGACATTATTATAATTCAATTTACTCTGGCAATTCTCTGCTTCATGAACAAATGAAGGATCTGCATTCTGCAATGTACCACCAATCCATCATGGTGGAGCAGCAACAACGGAAGAACAGGTAAATGCTGGCATGCATTACACGCTGAGTTATTGTTTGTTATGAGTGAACTTGTTGTGATGTGTCATCATGATGTGCAAAGCTGAGAAGAGATGATTCATGTGGTGGCAGGCAGTGTGAGGCTGGGTGTTTGTTAGTTACGCTTAATGTGTTGGTGATAATTGAGATTCACAATGTTGGTGGCCTACTGAATGCTGATCAACAATTTTCCCCTAAAGGTAATTTTTTTTCCTTCCCCTTTGAGAGATAGTGATAGCAAGACTCCTTCACTAGGGTCCCCTCCACAGTCCACACTGCTTTGTTTTATTGTTTTTATGCTTCTATACTCCTCAAAGACTCAGACCCGACTAGTCCCTCAGATAATGCAAAGTTTGCAAACACAAATCTAGTCTACACAAAAAATTGACTCAATCTGGGTCCCTTCTTGTTGTTGAACAGCAAAATGTACTGCCACAGGTCGCGATCTATTGCATTTTGAGTCGGGACTCGGGACACAGTTGGCAGGTAACGGGAGCTGGACACCACTACTCGGAGTCAGGACTTCAGAGGATCAGGAGATGATGGAATCACTCACGGCGTGGTAGGGCATGAGCGTGACTACTTCGAGGAACTGCCACCAGAAGTAAAGATGGAAGTTTTCAAACCCACTGAAGCCCACCGATTTGGATGATGACGACTTTGAAGTGGCCTACATGGTAAACAACACCAGACCTACACATGCCTCTGTAGCGGTGGTGAGTGGAGTGACTGACAGCGAGAGCGCTGGATTTTTAATTTGATTGGGAAAATGCTATGTTGCTGGGTGTGTGTGTGCTTCAGGTGCTGCCTGACTCAAATTCGAAGCTAAGCCGGTGGTTGGGTGGGGGCCTTTTGTTGAAGCTGTAACCGCCGGGGGAAACAGATATTTAGCCAGTGCTACCTCTGAGTCTTCTCGCAGCAACTCCTTATGCAGTTTAATCTTTCCTCCTTAATTCTTCAATATCATTTTTGCCTTACAGGCCCTTTACTCTGTGCCATACTGTAAAAACAATATAACGTACTCACATTACCTTACCGGACCCTCTCATCCGCCAGGGCACCCAAGATTAACGGACAGTCCAAGTAGACGCCGATGCAACTCTCCAATTTAGCAATACAGTATCATTTTTTTCTCTTTAATCATTAGAACTGTGTTTGTTGTTTATGTTTGTTCACTTGACTCCTACAGATATTTTAATTTTATTTACTAAGCATCTCTCACAGCTTGGTACAACAGAACATAATTTAACTTGGGTCTCTCTGGGGGCAGACGGACAATTTGATTTGGTTTACATGTACTAGTACTCATCATCATGCCTGGCATTTCCCAACCCTCCCACAACAGATTTATGGATGAGTCGCAGCTGCCAAGATGAATGCTGCCCTTGTGTAGTGTTTGTCTTTGCTCAAACCTTTCCCTCAAATCCCGCTTCCCATCCATATCTGCCGGAACCCCCCAACCCTCCTTCACCCAGGCTGTGTGATTTTTGAGGCGTGACTAAGTCAAATTTACACCGTTAATTGATCACACACTTTTGTGGGGTGGATTTGGTGAAAGCAAAACCAACTTAAAGTAGGGCGAGGATCTCCCTTCTGCTCTAAGTATATCCCACACTGGCAATATTATATATTTTGGGTTGCCCACCCATGCACAGTATTCGATATCTACATTTTTCAGAGAGAGCATGATCCCGAGAATTGCCAGCATCATCATCCTTTCAGCGCTAAAGGTTATGCTTGTCCACTCTCATACCTCAAGCTGCGACTTCATTTTTGTGACTTTTACTAGCTCACCATTCTGATTATTTATTTTACTTTGAAGCATTGCTTATCATGTTTTCTCTGTCTCGCTCTCTTTCTTCTGGTGCAATACTAGCGTACTCTATTCTCCCTTCTGGTGACTGTCCCTTTGGTGACTGTCTCATTATGTGCAATAATGGCACACATCACTATCACTGTATATACTTGGCAAGCACATGTCCATTTTTGTGTAGAGTGTGTTTGTGCAGTACCAGTGTTTTGGCCTACTGATGCTATTCTTTGATTGTTATTTGAAATAATCCCAGACCGAGTCCTTGTATACGTGTAAATCACTTAGGTATACCCCAACTCACCCTGCCCGGTCCATGCCGGTGCATCATTTTGCAGAGTGAGTCTATAGCAACAGGTAGTTCTTATGACCGACTGCACGATTTTGTCCGTGACAGAGTGGGTTTTGAATGTGGTCAAGAAGATATAACAACCGCAGGTGGACGTGTCTCAATGGGCTTTCATGATGGTAGAAGATGAGTAGAAGTGAGTAGAGGTGAGTAGGAGGCCTTATATCCCTCCCTTTCCGCCATCTCTGATGTGGTGGTTGGATCGCCACAGTCACGCCGGATGTAAAGCAGTCCTCGTAATACTAGGCCACGCGGTTTTCCTGGTGGTCCGGGGGATCTCACTGCCTCATAGGCCCATTCCGCAGCCTGCCACGGCTGGAGTTGGCTAGCAGTGTCCGCCGGATTGGCAGCAGTCTTTGCAAAGCCAACCTGCACAACTCATGCTACGGTGGCTCGGACCGCCTGAGCCCACGGAGGGGAGTCGGACAGCCAGGCGGTCCACGGAGCGCACGGAAAGCTCGCAACATGGCCCCTTCATTTTAATTGGAAGCATATCATCCATTTTCATTTTTTGTTTACTAAGTTTCGGGGTAATTTGGCTAACAGACTTTCTCCATGCATAGTTATTGATTGGCTTTGCCTCTTTTTGTACTGTTTCTATAAAAATTATGTGTAGGTTGGGTTCTGCCTAGTGTGGATTGGAAAGGCATCGTGCCATCCTTCCAGTGCATTGTTTGCTTTGGCTCTCTTCTCTGTCCCAAGGTGCTGTCACAGACATTCAATCACGGTATTTGGAAATTCGGGTTGGTGTGTGTGTTGGAAATAATCCATTAGCGGGCTTAGTTTGTCTTCATTTTGTTGGGAGAAAGTTGGCTTGCTATTAGTAGGATCGTACTGGTTGCCTACCTCTGTGACAGAGACATGAGGCTAGTTGTCATAACCCTGACCTCCTTGTGTCTCTCACTCCTTCTGTACCTTGTGTGTGGGGGCTTCTGGGATCAGGCACACGCCTTCACTGCCTCCATGGCTGTTCATTGGACTCATTGCCCCATAGGCTTGAAAACGTTCTTGGCATGGTAATTATCCCCCACCTAGGCCACCTAGTCATGAAACACCACAGTACAAATAGTAACAACCCTCGTGGGACTTCAGGCTGCACTCACAGGCCCATGGACTATAGGGATATTTGGGCTGACTCTAGGGCACATGACTATGGGGATATTTGGGCTGATTCATAGGCACATGACGTATTGGGTTATTTGGGCTGACTCAGCAGGATTTGGGGAACTGTATTTATACCATACTCAAATCACAAGGGAGTGCTTGGCTAGCCCACTGGCTGAAGAGGACGGATCCTCTTCAGCTTGTCCTGCTCACTCTCTGAACGTCTCCATGACCCGGCAGAGCTGCTTCTGCACTGTAGCTCATCTGCGACCCTCCCGACGCTGTGGACATCTTCTCCCCTGTAAATCCAGTGATGCAGCAAAACCCCAACCCTACACCATTGCAGCGAGTATATAATGTCAATAAGCAAGCAATATGACTTACTCCTGCCTGCCACAGCCGCTCGGCTCACCCCCTGCAGCCGCCGCATCTGCTTCACAATGCTGGTGCCGCCGTCCCCACTGGCCCCGGTGGCTGATGTTCGGTGCAGCTAGAAAAAACATTACACATTTCTTAGATGCCATGCGCACTTCACCCTATTTATTTTTATTTGAAGCAAAATTGATAATACATACACTACACACATCACTACAATTCGGTAATACAGACAGCATGTTCTATCGAAAATATACAGTTGGCCATTTTGAGGATGGCAATTTTTGAAGAGCCTCTCCAGAAGACAACCTGAAAAGGACTGGACAGAGTGAAGCTAGAGCCTATTGGTGAATCTGAGTTTTGAAAAGAAATAAGAGTGGCCAGCTGGGCGGACAACCGGACATGGCAGGTCTTCTTGGTTGGCAAATGTAATGGTGCCAACCTCACATCCTCCTCATACTTCCTTCCAGCCATGGCACACGGTGTAATCAGTTCACCATCAACTGCTGCCCACAATACTTACTAGACCACAACTTTGGCTTGTCCGACATGACCATGGCCATTCTCTTCTGCTTTATTGATTGGGCATGAGAAAGCAAAGAAAGCCTCTCTCATCTCAACAAACATGCGTACAACACTATACTTGGGCATGCAACCTGTG
>CAWUFW010028824.1:0-20448 GCA_963921515.1 Calotriton arnoldi | reverse complement strand
TCATCGGCCATCTTCGGCATTTCTATCTATTAATATATTTTGGTGTCCAAGTTTATCAATGATAGGGTCCTATATGAGTCCCGGTCATTAGGGGGCTCATTGGGTTTTAGTAGTGACAATATGATCGCCTCTCTAATAGTTGGAGGGAGCACCCCAGATTCCAATGCCTCCTCGTAGACCGATAATAGGTGAGGGGCCAGTATGTCTAAATAGCATTTATAGAAAGTGGCTGTTAGACCGTCCGAGCCAGGGGCTTTATCAGCTGGCAAGCTGTTTATTACTTGGATAATGTCAGCAGCATTAAGGGGAACGTCCAGGTATGTTCTATGGGCTATACCCAGCCACAACAACTCAATGGAGTCTAGGTAGGTCTGAAGATCCTCCGTTGAGTCGACTGGGGCGGATGAGTATAAACCGGAGTAGAACTGAGTGAATGTGTCTAATATATTCTGCGGCTCTCTGACAGGTACGTGGTTGTCATCTACAATTTCAGTAATGTAGGTGGCATTGTGAGGTGTTCTAAGTGCATTAGCCAGTGTTTTACCCGTCCTGTCTCCCTCCCCGTATCCCCTGGACTGAGTATACTTGCCCAGGAACTTCACCTCCCTTTGGGCCTCCTCTTCGTATTCAATAATTTTCCCTTTTAGCGCTGCCAGTAAGGTCTCCTTCTCAGTGGCATAAAATTGCAGTTCTAGGTCCCTAATCTCAGTTTCCAGTTTTGTGAGAGATTGCCTGATTGATTTTAAGACTCCAGCCTGTCTGGCTATGCATTTCCCTCGGATGACCACCTTGAACGCCTCCCACAGTGAGGCGCATGAAGAAACGGAACCCATGTTTTTTTTTAAAATGTTCCTCAATATCCTTTCTAATCTCTTCACGAAAAACAGCATCTAGTAGAGCATGAGGGGGAAGTCTCCAGCTAAACATCCGTTGCGACCCCCCCTGGGCAGTCAGTTGTATACAGCATGGAGCATGATCAGACAGTGTTCTAGGAAAGTGTTCCACCTCTGTCGTCCAAATCGCTAAGTCACCCGAGACCAACCAGTAGTCAAGCCTAGACCAGGCCCCATGATGAGCCGTGATACATGTCCCTTCAGGATTTCCCCGGGTGCCGAGCCTGCCATATATCTATCAACTTGCCTTCTGTCATGATCCTATTCAGGGCGTCACTAGATTGGGGGTGTAATTTGCGAGTGGCCCCCATTCTATCCATAGCGTCGTCGAGGATAGCATTAAAGTCTCCTCCTCATATTATTGTATCACCTCCCATCATAATAATCTTTGCTCAAATGTTCTGGAAGAACTCCGGGCAGTCAACATTGGGCCCATATATTGCAGCCATTGTTATGCGCACGTCACCCAAGTTACCCATTAAGATGACGAATCTACCCCCTGGGTCTATGCGTGAGTCTATCAGTGTCCAGTCTAGTCCTTTGCGTATTAATATGGCTACACCCCTTGCATATTTAGAGAATATCGAAGAATATATGTTGTCCCATCTTTTGTGTTGAACTTTGACGGTGGAGGTGCTGTTCAGGTGCGTTTCCTGTAAGAAACAGATATCTATGTTGTGTCTGGTTAGATAAGCCTGTATTAAACTGGTTTTTCTATAGTCGTTTAGCCCTCGGATGTTCCAAGTTAGGAATTTATTGGAATTCAGTGTATTTCTGGTTGGGTTTGAAGTTCAGTGTGGCCGTTCCTAGTAGACCTCGTCAGTCCTACAGTCTTGTGTGTATATGCTTGTTCCATTTCTGTGTATATCCTGACGTGTGGCAGCAACCTAGTCTCTGAACTATCTATGAAGCTGCGATAACTTAGTAGTTGTTGACAACATGCCTCTCCGACCTTAATAACTACATTAACAACCCCCATCCCCCCCACCCACACCAACCCCCCAATCAGGTTGTGTCAGATAACCTTCCCATACCCTAGAACTTAGCACAGTGCCCCAATGTCTAGCATAGGGCTTAAAAGTGGGAGAACTCCCTGGGGGCATGATTGAGCCGGCCAACAACCCTGCCAGAAGGCGGGGTGGCCATACAGATATTGGAGAAACAAGAGTCAGTGTTCGAAGCCAGCGGTCTGAGGCGTGCCTCCGGTTTTGTTACCTGATGTGTGCCTGTCCATTTCGTGCATCTATGTGACATGCTCCTTGTGATGAGCAACACAGCTGGAACCATTCAGAATGCTTTGAAGCGCTGCCCTGGGATCTAGTCTCACTCATTATCGCTTAGTCCAGCTTCCGAGGAGTGCTCTCCAGTCTTTTTCCGAGAGCGTTTCTTTTTTCCTACATGCTTTGCGAACTTCATGTGCGGGTTTGGCATCTGTGAAGTGATGAACTGCTCCCTCGTATGTCACCTTAGGTTTGGCTGGGTACAGCAGCGCATATGGAATCTCTGCCTGTAGAAGGAGGCTCTTGGCCGGTGCAAATTCACGTCTAGCTGCCTGCACTGCCAGCGTAAAGTCTGGGTAAAACGATATAGTGTTACCTTTGTGGTGATGATGTTCCGCTCTCTAGCCTGTCGTAGGATGATGTCACGATCTCAATAATTTAGTAGACGGGCAAGTATTGGTTTGGGCATCGCCACCTCCGGCGGTCTGGGGCCCAGGGTGTGATGTGCTCTTTCAACTATAAACATAGAGGAGAGATCCAGGCCAAAGAGTTCTTTTAGTAACTCTTCCACATATGTCTCCAATTTAGATATCGCTGTGGTTTCCGCAATGCCCGTTATGCGGAGGTTAATTCGACGTGGGAGGACCTCGAGATCATTGTTTTTGGCTCTTATGATGGTGAGCACTTTGTTCATTTGTAGCAAGTGTTCTTTTGCTTCAATTTGTAAGTCGTGCGCCTCAGAAGTGCGTTTTTCAAGTCTTGAGGTTGGATTTCATATCGAGCAGGAGGGATCTGAGATCATCATTTTGGCCATCAACCTCCTCACCCGATGTCTGCTCTATCTCTGGATCATTATCAGCTTCCTTTTGCCTTTTAGCTCTCTTACTGTCAAAAGTCAATCTGGGCTGTTTGATATCATGTTTTCCCATGCTGACCAGTATTGCTGCGCAGGCACGTGGGTTGTGGCGTAGAGGCCAATCCCTTTCTATCTATGCTGGTTTACACTGCTTCCGACCACTCAATAGGCCCCACCTCAAGCTGAATGCTGTTTATCTTTAGCGCTCTTCACGGGGTATAGGGATGGCTTTCCCGCAATGTGCCATATATGGCTTATTCTTGTGGTGATCGATGCCTGTTTCTTGTCACTACTTTGAAGTGATCCTGAGTTGTCTGGTAATAGCAGGTCAGGCCCTAGGCAATGGCACCCCAACCAGGAGGAGAGGCTATTGCGGACTGCAGATCTATCTGTATATCTCAGCTGCAAGCATCCTGCTACGTGCCTAGAGCGGCCTTATGGCCTTATCTCCCGCCGGGTGCGCACTTCACTCATGTTCTCATGCCAGGCCTACAAGACGCCCGGGGGAGCTCCGTCCCGCCCCACGTGTGTCAGCTTATGTCCTCAGGGGGGGCGTCTAATGGCGACCTTCTTCCCTCCTCTTGGTACGAGCGTTCCCGGATTGAGCAGCGACCCACCTCTGCGGCAGGGCGGGCCCGGCCTGAGCACCGGCGTTCGCCCTTCTGTAGGGAGCACGATGGATCAGTGCGCGCTCCCCCGGCGCAGATCAAGGGGCCCCGCTGAAGTCCACACAATTGCGCAGTACCTCACAGTCACGGTCTTCACAGCGAATCATGAACCGCTACTGCGACGGGCGTCCTGTTCACGCTAGCCCCCAGGCAGCGCGCCGCGGCGTCCAGCAGCTTCGCCACACGGCCCTGCGCAGCCTCCCGGCAGAGTGGCTTAGCGTGTCACTAGAGCAGCAGATTTTCGCTCATTCTGAGCCAGCCACATTCCTCGGATGCATGCCAACAATATGTGGCACTGATTGGCTCTCAATTGGCAGGATTTCACACGGATGTTAGTATGGCCGGCAGAGTGCCCATCTTGCTGCTCAGCTCAGCCACGCCCCCCATGCCTTCCCTATTATTGCTTCATCTATATTCAGGTATGAGAACTATGGAGTGAAGTTAACTAGTTAAGTTAGTAAGTAAGCAAGTAACTGCTACTGCATATGAAGTCATCTATCTAGGTAGTTGTAGGCAATATAGGTCATGGCAGCATCCCCCTAATGGTCAGGATAGTTACAGAGGTATATAACTAACTATAACTAATGGGTATACACTTTTATAAGCAGATTAGAAAAAACACGTTGCGTAACTAAAAAGGCAGCAGTGCAAAGTAAAAGTACAACACAAATAAACTACTTCAGGCATGAATGACAAAGTAACATTTTCTCCTTTATTTTTTCACTAAAAACCCAACCTTCTCCACTCACAACAGGCCCACCCCTCTCCTCAAACAATTGACCCATTCCTATTTCACAACCAATGTCCAAATTTCCAACAAATAACAAAATGTAGTCCCAACTCCCTTCCCACCCTCTCCACTCACAACAAGTCCCACTGACCAAAATCAAAGTTTTAAAAAAGGGCTAAAAGAGAGGATTGTCCATTTGGGTCTGGAGCTGGTCCAAGCTATGCTCTATCCTGTCCAGCTGACTCATCATATGCCTCTCCATGCGATCCAGCCACTGCAGTGTGGGCTGCAGCAATATCTTATCAGAGCAGGAGGGGGCAGCAGCAGTTCCAGGCAGGGCCCCTGACGGCTGGCAGCGGTGACGGTGATGGAATGGCTGGGTGGCTGGAAGCTGTGGCTGACTGACTGCACTGGGGCCTAGCTGAGAGGTAGCTATTTCAGCCTCTTCTTCTTCATTGGCCTGGGCCATCAGCCGCCGATATTCCAGCTGTATGGTGTCCAGCCTCTGCTGCCACAGCCAAGCCACTATCTCATGCCTGTTGGTTGCTACAGGTGGACCAGCAGGAATAGCTATTTCAAGAAAAACAAAAAGAAAAATTGTAAATAATGTTCTATGCAAACAATTATTTAAGATGAGTGGGTGGCACAGTAGCAGTACATTGCTGGTCTCTTAGTGCCATTGGAATTTAATGTGATTATGATTAGGAGAGTCACAAGGCCTACTTTATATTTTGCCCACACATGCCTCACACAAAAAGCACTGACTGCCTTGCTGGAAAGTGTTCAGGTAGAATAACACCGAATTAAAAAACAATGATTTGATTTTTTTTCTTTTAAAGGATTTTCTAGTAACCAGACACTTTGAGTGGAAAAATAAAAATAAATGACCTCTCATTAATGAGTAAGACATTATGCACTATGGAGCACAAGTTGGGTTGTGCTAAATTAATAGAGGTATGCTAACCAGTGCATCGGGTAATTTTTGGGGGGGAAGTTTTATATAGCATGAATTCGAACCAAAGGTATCAGAGTTCTTTACCTGAGCACCAGTTTCGTTACAGATGGACACATTAATTTTGTTAGGCACAGGGAAATTAAGTGATTTGTACAGAATCACAGGATGTTGAGCGTCCCTGCTGAGACTCGAACCCAGCTTCGAGGTTGGCCGCTCTAGCCGTTAGACCACATCCTCTCCCTCTTTGCTATTGTCTGCAGTGGGGGCAGCTGTAGTTGAAAATGATCTATCTTTAATTTAAATGGCGCTGCTCTTCTCCAAATGCTTTTCACTTTTTACCCGGACTCCAAAGAGGCAGATGAATAATAAATCATATACTATGTCACACACCTCATGTATAAAATAAGGATATTATCCTGACTGTCGTAAGTAGATGCTGGGAAAACCAGGGAAAGGAATGGGCTATATAAATTGTATTTGGCACATTCGTCACAGAGTATCCCATATGCCAAACTTGAAATCAAATTAGCCACGTAGTCCCACTTTACCCACTGGCCTCGTCGACCACCACAAAATTATTTCCAACAAATTAATTTTCTGGGCAGTAAGGAAAGGAAACTTGACTTACTCTGCTGCAAGGTAAGGTAAAGGGACTAGGCGGGTAGGTAGAGCTTTTGATATAGAACAGAAGGGTGTCACTGATCATCGATTTGTCCTGTGACTATATAGCTTTGGCTTATTCAGTCACTGTATTAAGGAGTGAAGTGCTAAGAGGTGACTGAGTGGGAGAAGGGAAACACACCTTGTGTGTTCACTTCGCAATCCATTGAAAACTTTGTAAATGCTGCATTAGCTGAAGCAGACACTGACATTGCACAGCCAACACTGCAGTAATGAAATTGAACCATACTGTACTTCGGTCATGGTTGGCAGGGAGGAGGGTGATGAATGATGATGGTGGGATACATATCTGCTTCACTTAACAGATACAATGAGTCAAGTGAGTAGAACAAAAATTTGAAAAATACCTCCCACTTTGAACCATAGCTTTGATAACCATAAAACAAAGTAAGTGAAGTAGGTGAGCAGCATGCCCCTCTCCAGAAGAGCTTCCTTGATCATTCATCCAAGCAATCCAATTATTCATTCATCTTTTCATTCTTCTATATTCATCCATGACCACCATGATTTAAGTTTTACATTCTCTGATCCAGTCTTTCACCAAAATTTCCAATCTATTATCCATGCATTCAGTATACATCCTTTCATTCAACCATCCTTTCACCCATCCATCCCTTTACCCAATACCCACCCATGCACCCTTTCACCCTCCCACACATCCTTTCACTCATATTCCATTTTACCCATCCTTTCTTTTAACCTTCCATTCTTTACCTTTTCGCTCAAGCCATCATTTTTAGAGTTCATTATATGAGAATTTGCCGAGCTGGTAAAGTGTGGGTCCACAATCACAAGTCACAACGATGCTCTTGTAGCTAGTGAGCATAATAGTAATTGTCAATATGCAAGCAATGTTACTTACCACCCCCTGTCCCTGCTGCAACTACTCCCCCTCCAACTGATTCTCCTCCTCCTGCAGCGCCCTTAAGCCAGAGACACTGGCAGTCAGTGTGGCTAGAAAAAACATTATACATTTTTTAGATGCCAGATACGCCACCCCTTCATTTTTTAAATCAAAAAAATACAACTGCAATACATCACTACAGTTCGGTTACCTCTGTAGTATCTTCTAACAAAAATATACCTCTGGACAAAGCCAGGTAGGGAAACCAACCAAAAACATTTCTTAATAGAGGGGCAGAGCTATAGCCTAGGATGACCATGATGACTCTAAGTCATTGAAGCACAATGAAGGGGTGAAATAATGGTTGGTGAAAGACATATGGTGTTGGTTGTCAAATGCAATAGGACCTCATACTTTCCAGCCATGCTGCCCTGTCAAGAAGGCTGCTGGTATACTGTATAAATGAATTAAACATCACAACATTGGGGGGGTTGGGTGTCAGAATCCCTAGGAGGTTTTCCACCAATCGTGCTATCATAGCGAGTATTGTAGGTGATAGAGCCCTTAGAAGACACTTGTATCAGGGTAGTAGAGGGAAATGGAGATCGAGCTGGCAGCTTTGGAACTCTAAAATGTCTGCCAACTCGCCCATTTCTGTTACGCTTTAGTTGATGTCCCAATCACGATTGAAATGTGAAGCGTGCGCGAATACTAAAACGCGCACTTCACCTGAAGAATTTTCTGAGAAGGATGTTTTCGAGGATTCTCCGCATTGCTAATAATCAGTTAGGGTAGAAGCGTCGGAGTCGTCGAATATTGTTGCTTCGGCAGAATTACAGAATCTATTCCCTGAGGTCAGTCGACAATGCTCATGTTCAGAGATTCTTGAAAGGAAGTGTCTCGCTTATGAGCAAGGCGTTTTCCAGTCAGCCGGTCGCGCTAATGCGTCTCCGGAAGGTTATTTATAGGTCAAAAGAAAAAAGGTAGTTAAAACTAGAAAAGGTTCTACCCCCTCTTGCGTCTAACTGAACAATTAAACTAGTCAGTTGGTGTATTCTATTATACTTCATTGCTAGTAAATTGAAGGTCAAGCTGTAGCCTTTAGTTGAGAAGAGAAGCCTGAATAGGAGTATCACGACACATACACACGCACACAACAAAAAAAGAGAAACTCTTACCTGAGGACTACAAGAATCCCGTCATCCAAACCAGCGGATCCGGTCTCCAGTTCCAGTCACGCAAGTACTTCCTCTGGAAGTAAAAGATATGAGATTAATTTTTACACAAAAATAATTGTTAGAGACATATTAAATAAATAAAGAAGAAGCAATTTCCCATGCTTCATGCTACATAGAAGAGGAGCTTTTGCCAGAACTAGTTTGGGTAAGAATAACTGCAGAACAATAAAATAGTTGTGACACATATGTTGAGTAGAATTATAACTATTGGCATAAAACTAAGACTTGTGTTACTTTACAGTTTCGACCACTACAAGGGACCAGAACATTACCTAAATTGAATAAGACGACATCACTCATGCGAGGCTCCAGAAGAGAAACCACGATTCCTGGCAGTCTCTTCTCTCTCCCCATCCCCTTTCCCCCTTAGCACATGCCTGCAGGAGGTAGTAATAAAGCCTGTGCAGGAGTGTTCTTAGATGGGCATTGGGATTTAGCATCTCTCTGCTCCTGTGCAATTTGGGTAATAACCGTAGGCATTCTGACATTGGGCGGATGGTCCATGGACACTCTCTCGCTAAATTTTAGAGCATGAACAACTAAAAGAAAGCCTTCTCAATAAACATACATGGTGAATATTATTGATAATACTAGCTTACTTGGGGGCATATTATCAAGAACGGCGTTAAAATTATCGCCGGTTTAGCGGCAGAAAACTGCCGCTAAAGCGGCGATAATGGGCTTGATAATATGCCCTGGAGAATTCCAATAGAAGCCCATGTTCACACCAGAACATGGACTTCTATTGGAATTCTCAAGGGCATATTATCAAGCCCATTATCGCCGCTTTAGTGGCAGTTTCCTGCCCGAAACCGGCGATAATTTTTAACGCCGTTCTTGATAATATGCCCCTTGGTTCTGCAATCTTCACAGTAGACAGTAGAGTACAAAAATCTGTTCTTAGTCTTACAGTACCACAAGATGTATAGGAGAGAGGGAAATATTACCAACAAAGCAGGAGATAAGTGAAGTAGAGACTTGTACAGACTGGAAAAAGTCAGCTACCAAAATATAAACATGAAATAGGGAAAAAAGATAATGCAGGGAAAACAGGAAAGAAACAAAAATTGGATAGGGGAGATGGAAAAAAAGGAGACAGTATAAAGAAAATAAACAAGGCAAAATGTAAAAGTAGCATGGTGGGTAGAAGAAAAAGATCTTTTCCATTGTGCTTTGCACATGTGGGTTCATATCCCGTCCTCAGGGCCACGTAAAAGGAAGATAGCAGGTAAGGATGTCAGGGCAACTTTAATTCTCTCCAGCAACACCAGGCTGCAGGCAACAACTCCCGTCCTGGAACCCAGCACCAACATTCCAATGCCCCAAGATTCTACCCTAAACTCACAACAACCATAAAACCCAACATTAGGTAAATTATAATAATGATAAATAATAGTAATTACTAGGCTGAGTGGAGCCCTTTGGGGTGGCATTGGTGGTCGGTGCCTCCTCCCCAGCTCTTCGCTGACCTTCCTCTACACTAACCCTCTTCTTGCCCTTGGGTGCTGATGTAAGAAATGAAGAAGATAAAAAAAGAAACATATTAGTGGTAGAGTTAATCTCCACAAAATTATTATGACAGGCAAATGCAGTCACATTGTTCTTATCTAAAACAGATCGCCTATAGTACTGGATTCGAGTCTTATCGACTGTCGTTGAGTTGGTCATACTAATCCTAAAATCCCTACTCCAAATTTCGTTAACAAAACCTACATTTGGAACTAATGCATTGCAATGAAAGATCTTTGATTCTATTCTCATTTCTCAACCCCCTTGATGTACCAACTCATTCTCCCTTTTTTTGCAATGCAAAGATACTACAAATCACTGTGTAATAGATTAGGACTGTACGAGCTACATAAAGAAATTCACAGAGCATGCCAAGTCACTGATATCCCTGATTCCCTATGGTGACAGGAGGACAGAATAGCCTGCAATTGCTTCTTAATTAATCAGCCAAAGAGAGTGCAGATGAGTACGATTAGGAAGCGCCGAGCACATGCTTAGCTGAAACTGGATCACATAATAATAATATTCTATTATAAACTAAACGTAACTTACCTCTGAGTGTGAGCAGCATGCCATTCAGAAAAAATGTTAGCATTCTAGAACACAGACACAACAAAAAATGAATACTCACTGAGCCCCGAATTATCGACACTGAGCAGGTCGAGCAGGTCCTGCTCCCGGTCAAGGATATCCATCCAGCGGTGCAACAGCTGCTAGATGGTGCACTGAACCTGGCTGGTGCACCGCACACACCAGCGCACCCTTCTCCAGCTCAGCTGATGCTCCCACAAGGGGTACCCACTGCCATACCTGCCACCTGCTGCCAGCATGGAGGGTAGGTGGCACAAATAGAACAGAGCTTCCACCTCCACCTCACTGAAGATAGTCCTGGGCTGCACACCTGGGCGGTGCCACAGTCCGCAGGGTAGGCAGCTGGTCGGGGGCCTGGCGCTGCTGGTCCCCTGTTCTGACTTGGTGCTGGGTGGGAGGAGAGAAAAACAGGGAGGAAGAAAAGAATGAAGGAAATGAAATACAAAGAAAGTAAAGGAAAAATTAAAAAAGTACAAAAAGTCATGGCAAACCCGAAAAATTGGAAAAAACGCAAAATGCAAAGACACTAAAACACACACTAATATAATAAATAAAAATTACGGGTAGATTATTGAGGAGATTGGAGGATTGGAAGAATTACCAGCGTATTCAAAAATAGGCCCAGAATCATGAACAGAACAGAGAAAACAAGATGGCCGCACCCATGAGTACAGCGTGACGCGGTTTGCATGCAATTTCCAACTCAAGGACTCACTCCGTGTTGTGTTTGACATGAACACAACGTGAACGGGTGCACCAGGAAACTCTGCCCGATGGCAGAGCTCTGCGGAGTTCTTCGGCCACTTCATGGAGTTCCGCGTAGCCCCACTCTGCGAACTCCACCCAGGTCTACTTTTAAGATTAACTAAAGTGAGGTGTGCTTTTATCATATAAATGTTTCCTGCCTATGCAGACATTTGCTTCAATAATAATACAGAATCACCTTTCACCAAATGCTGAGTTTCATTCTTAAGACATGTAACGTGTTAATCAGACTCAGTGTGCCCTCATTATTTCTCTGTGTTTTTAATTTTATTGCTGTTGTACCTGGCCCTCTCTGCTGGGTCCCCCCAAAATCTTCGGTCTACCTCCACCTTATTACTGAATATGATTTTTCTGGCCTTAGGACTCTGCTAACCAGTGCTGAAGTGCTTGCGTTCTCTCCTTAAAACATAGTAGAATTGGATTATACCTGATTGGCATATTTAATTTGCTTGTAAGTCCCTAGTAAGGTTGCACTATATGTGCCCAGGGCCTGTAAATTAAATACTACTAGTGTGCCTGCAGCACTGATTGTGCCACCCACTTAAGTAGCCCTTTAACCATGTCTCAGTCCTACCATTGCAGCTGGTGTGTGCAGTTTCAAACTGCAATTTCAACCTGGCAAAGTAAACCTTTTGCCAGGCCCAAACCTTCTTTTTAATACATATAGGTCACCCATAGGGTAGGCCCTGGAAAGCCCAGAAGGCAGGGCACCATGTATTTAAAAGGTAGGGCATGTACTTTACATTTGTACATGTGCTGGTAGTAAAAAACCTTAATTCGTTTTTCATTACTGCAAGGCCTACCTCTCTCATAGGATAACATTGGAACTACCTTATTACATTTTATAAGTGCAATTTCCAAATGGGAAGAGGTGACCCCTTCATGGTTGGTATTCCTGGAATCACAACTTAAATTCCTAACATATGGTGAAGCTCGATATTAAACTGTAATTCTGAGAATGCCACTTCTACAAAGTTGGAATTTTCCTCCCTTGGCCATTTAGTGCCTGTATCCTGTACCTTGGCCACATGACTGGATGCAGCTGACAGTTGAACTTTGTGTATTCCTCCTAGACAGCCACACATAATAGGGAGAGTTGGTGTGCCTGGATGGGCCATCACTGGCAGGATGGGGGAGGAGTTGGGAACAGCCCCACTTGCACTTGAATAGGCTGTGTACTGCCTCCACACCACAAAGGGCTGCATACCCCGTGAGGGTAGTCTTGGGTCAGGATAGGGAAGGCAGGATGCCTGGGAACATCAAAGAGAAACCTCTAGAAGCTTCTTCCCCACTTCAAAGGCACAACTGGGCTTAAATAGTAAACCTCAGAAACTACCACTTAAATACACTTCTGGACCTGTGGACACTCTGCTAGGAAGAAGGACTGCTGTGCTGTTACAAGGACTGCCACTCTGCTGGACTGCTGCTCTGAATTAACTGCTGCCCAGCTATGCTGAGCTGCTGCCCCCTTGCTTGGATGAGAAGGGACTGGACATGCAACTCTTGAACCAAGAGTGACTTTAAGGGCTAGTTTGACACTGGTCTCCCTATCTGAAGCCTAAGAAATATAACAGGCTTCCAACAACCTCGCATCTGCACCTGGACTTTGCCATCTGTGGGTCTATCCTGCCAAGTCATGCCACCCAGTCCTGGACCCTTGGAAGTGGACTTAAGGTGCATTGCCAGCCTCTGTTGATCCAGCAGAACTGACGCATCTCTTCTGCTGCAAAGGGCAACCCCAAGCAGAACAGATGCATTGCAGCTACTGCGTGTTTTGGACCCGTCGCAAACACCAGTATCGCAGCTCTTTGGAACTGCTGCATAGCCTGACTGCGTGACACGTTCTCAGCACAGGTCCTTGCATCCCCCGTTGACGGCAGTCTTGATGACGAGCACTGCATCACAGCCTTTCAGCTCTTTGGAACTGATGTATCGCCTCAACTGCATGCCACATCCTCGATGCTGGACTTCGCATCGCAAGCCCATCGACGGGATTCTTGTCACCGACGCAGGCTCTCGTATTGCAGCTTTGTCGCATCTCAGAACCAATGCATCACTTCAGCTACGCAACACGTTTGATGTGGATCCATGCAATGCTTCACAAACCAGGATTTAAGGTATACTTTGTTCAGCATGCTTAACTGGGTCCCTGTAGCCTTTAAAATATCTCTGGTTCTACTGATTGGATCATTGTTGTTTTAGTCTTGTTTTATTTATTAAAAAATGTTCTATTTTTCTAACTTGCTGTGGGATTCTTTTTGTGTTGTGTTTTTGCTGTATTACTGTTTGAAGTGTTGGACAAAAACTTCATACATTGCTTCAAAGATAAGCCTTATTGCTCTCTGCCAAGCTTCTAGTTGGTTGAGCACAGATTAATTTGGGGTTTGATTGTGCCTTAACCTGACAAGGATTGTGATTTCTCCTTGACCAGTGCTCACCAGTGACCCAAATTCTCACATTGGTGATCAGTGGTGAGTATCAGGACTGTTTGTGCAGTGACAAACAGTGATTTGGTATACACTGCCATCTCATATCTGAGACCAATACAAGCTTTTCAAATTCTTCTTCATTTGCTTTTTCCAAATCGACTCTCATCCTACCTGACTGTCTATGGCCATATTTTACAGAAATTGAATTTGAGCTCATGAAACTGGAGTGCTATATGGTGGCCGAGCTCATGGAGTTCTGTAAGAAATGGAGACTTCCAACCAAAGAGGGCACCAGCAAGTTGGAGCTTAAGAAAGCTCTGAGGGCCCTAGGAAAGAATATCCAGTCAATGGCAAGAATAAGGGACCAGGATGAGGAGAGTGATGTGGAGGAGAAGGAAGAGGACCTGGAAGCAGGTCCTGAGGTGCAGAACACACAAGGGAGTGGGATGTCTTGCCTTCAGAATTGGAGAACCCTTCCAGAGTGGAAATCAGTGTCTCCTCCATGGTCTGTTCCCAGAGGAGCTTGCGGACAGGAAAGCTGTTTAGGTTGCATATTGCCAAACTGGAAATCGAGAAAACAGAACTGACAATAAAGGTTGAGGCAGAGAGAACCTTGGAAGAGAGCAAAATCTTGTTGACTCATCAACTGAGTCTTAAAGAGCTGGACTTGAAGCTGTTAGTGTCCAGCAGCAATGGTTGCAGCGAAAATACAGTGACTTGTCCTGAAGGAAGGGCCCGCATACCTAGAGACTTGGTTCCTGACTTTGAGATGGGGGGGTGGTTTGAGACATATGAAGAAGCCTTGAGACACACAGGAACCCTGAGGAGGATTGGGGAGCTGGACTCTGGGAGCATGTACCTTGTGATGGGAGGGACTCCCTACTTGCCCTAGAGAAGGGGGGAAATGATGAGGAATCCCCCAATGAAGGAGACCCTTGTCAAGAGATATAAATTCACCCCAGAAGAATACAGGTTGAGGTTCAGGGACAGTCAGTAACTGTCTCACCAGTCCTGGGGGGATTTTGTGGGTTACTTTTGAAAGGCATTGGATGGCTGGGTGAAGGGTAGGGAGGTAAACACCTATGAGGGAATGTACAATTCGATCGACAAAGAGCACATGTTTAGTCACTGTATTCCAGAGCTACGCCAACACCTGGCTAACTTCAAGCTTACTGACCACAGGAAGCTTGCAAAGGAGGCAGTCCTCTAGGTTAGTACCAAAGTGTCTGGAAAGGCATTGGGGAATGATACTAAGGAGGCACATGTACCTCTCCCAAACAGAGTGAGGGGGGAGGTACACAGTGATCCATACACGTCCCAGTATAGAGTAGGGGGAAAGGGTTCCCATTCCCTTCTAAGGATTTGAATGGAGGGTTTGGTGGGTGGAGCCCTAAGGTGTCCCATTTCCAACCCCAGGGCTTTGATTGCTCCAGGTTGGGGCACAGGCAGATGGACCTTTTTATGTACCAAGAGACCAGTCACTGGTGGGAGCTCCACAGTATCAGGGATGCCGGGTGGTGCAGCCACCCAGGGTGCCCTACCAGTCCCATTTTCCGGGGGTACCATTCCACAGCAGAGGGTACAGAGACCCAGATGGAAAGGCAGAAGGTGGAAACTGTCAACAATTGGAGAACCAGTAGATCAGGGGTTGCGAGCTCTGAGAAGAGAGCACCCCAATACTGTCCCTAGTGAGGCCACTTCTGACCTTGGGGGGGCTCCCTGTTCTATCACAGAGACATAGGGCTGGACATCGGTGCCAGGAGGACCCATGCATGAGACAGACACAGTGTGTTGTGCTTGGGGGGGTTCCCTTGGAAGTCCCGGCTTGCCAGGAAACTGCTCAGCCTCAAGGTACAGACCCTGGCTGATTGGCCAGTGTCAGGATAGCACCCATGAACTGGTGGGAGGTAGGGTGAAACATCAGAGGTCAGATAACCCTGGATGACCTGGACTTGATCTTGACACTGACAGCTGTCAGTGATCTCTGTTGGTTACTGTCCTTATGGACAGAGTTTTCATTGGGTTGGGGACAGAAGTCTGGTCCAAGGGGTAGAATGGGCTACATCATTTTGTTGGCCATGATGGTACAGTCTGCCTACTGGGATGCATCTGTGAGTATGTTATCTTTAATTGCTGCTCAGATGGGGTCCACAGGTGAGGGGAAGGGTTCCCCGTGGATCAGTTCATTGGCTCAGGAAAGTGTAAATAGAGGGTGTAGACAATGTAGGTGAGAGTGTAGACAGAGGTGCTCTCTCCTTAAAACATGGAAGAAATGGCTTACACCCAATAGGCATATTTCATTGACATGTAAGTCCCTAGTAAAGTTGCACTACATGTGCCCAGGGCCTGTACGTTAAATGCTACTAGTGAGGCACAGGGTCAAGACTGATTTGCATATGGCTGGGTTCAAACTGGAATGGCATGGTGAGCAAAAAAAACGATGGATTTAGGCCCAGATCTCTGTACTGGGGTGAATGTATGACATTGTTCTGCACTCTGTCCATCAACTGTTGTTTTTGCATTTGTCACCCCGAGTGGGACGGGTATGCCCAGAAGTGTGTCCCGTGCTCTCCATGCCACTGGAATCAAGCTATCCTGGCTGAAGAGGGGTGAAACCCCGAAACCGGTCCTAGGATGCTTGTTTGCAGTCCAGGGAGGACCTGGCTTAGCAGTTCGGGCTGGACTGTTCCCATGAGGCACAGGGTCAAGACTGATTTGCATAAGGCTGAGTTCAAACTGGAATGGCATGGTGAGCAAACAAAACAATGGATTTAGGCCCAGATCTCTGTACTGGGGAGAATGTATGACATTGTTCTGCATTCTGTCCATCAACTGTTGTTTTTGCATTTGTCACCCCGAGTGGGACGGGTATGCCCAGATGTGGGTCCCGTGCTCTCCATGCCACTGGAATCAAGCTATCCTTGCTGAAGAGGGGTGAAACCCCGAAACCGGTCCTAGAATGCTTGTTTCCAGTCCAGGGAGGACATGGCTTGGCAGTTCGGGCTGGAGTGTTCCCATGAGGCACAGTGTCAAGACTGATTTGCATATGGCTGGGTTCAAACTGGAATGGCATGGTGAGCAAAGAAAACGATGGATTTAGGCCCAGATCTCTGTACTGGGGTGAATGTATGACATTGTTCTGCATTCTATCCATCAACTGTTGTTTTTGCATTTGTCACCCCGAGTGGGATGGGTATGCCCAGAAATGGGTCCCCTGCTCTCCATGCCACTGGAATCAAGCTATCCTGGCTGAAGAGGGATGAAACCCCAAAACCAGTTCTAGGATGCTTTTTTCCAGTCCAGGGAGGACCTGGCTTGGCAGTTTAGGCTGGACTGTTCCCATGAGGCACAGGGTCAAGACTGATTTGCATATGGCTGGGTCCAAACTGGAATGGCATGGTGAGCAAAATAAATGCTGGATTTAGGCCCAGATCTCTGTACTGGGGTGAATGTATGACATTGTTCTGCATTCTGTCCATCAACTGTTGTTTTTGCATTTGTCACCCCGAGTGGGACAGGTATGCTCAAACGTGGGTCCCGTGCTCTCCATGCCACTGGAATCAAGCTATCCTGGCTGAAGAGGGGTGAAACCCTGAAACCGGTCCTAGGATGCTTGTTTCCAGTCCAGGGAACACCTGGCTTGGCAGTTCGGGCTGGACTGTTCCCAAGAGGCACAGGGTCAAGATTGATTTGCATATGGCTGGGTTCAAACTGGAATGGCATGGTGAGCAAAAGAAACGATGGATTTAGGCCCAGATCTCTGTACTGGGCTGAATGTATGACATTGTTCTGCATTCTGTCCATCAACTGTTGTTTTTGCATTTGTCACCCCGAGTGGGACGGGTATGCCCAGAAGTGGGTCCCGTGCTCTCCATGCCACTGGAATCAAGCTATCCTGGTTAAAGAGGGGTGAAACCCCGAAACCGGTCGTAGGATGCTTTTTTCCAGTCCAGGGAGGACCTGGCCTGGCAGTTCGGGCTGGACTGTTCCCATGAGTCACAGGGTCAAGACTGATTTGCACATGGCTGGGTTCAAACTGGAATGGCATGGTGAGAAAAAAAACGATGGATTTAGGCCCAGATCTCTGTACTGGGGTGAATGTATGACATTGTTCTGCATTTAGTCCATCAACTGTTGTTTTTGCATTTGTCACCCCAAGTGGGATGGATATGCCCAGACGTGGGTCCCGTGCTCTCCATGCCACTGGAATCAAGCTATCCTGGCTGAAGAGGGGTGAAACCCCGAAACCGGTCCTAGGATGCTTGTTTCCAGTCCAGGGAGGACCTGGCTTGGCAGTTCGGGCTGGACTGTTCCCATGAGGCACAGGGTCAAGACTGATTTGCATAAGGCTGGGTTCAAACTGGAATGGCATGGTGAGCAAAAAAACGATGGATTTAGGCCCAGATCTCTGTACTGGGGTGAATGTATGTCATTGTTCTGCATTTTGTCCATCAACTGTTGTTTTTGCATTTGTCACCCCGAGTGGGACAGGTATGCCCAGACATGGGTCCCGTGCTCTCCATGCCACTGGAATCAAGCTATCCTGGCTGAAGAGGGGTGAAACCCCGAAACCAGTCCTAGGATGCTTGTTTCCAGTCCAGGGAGGACCTGGCTTGGCAGTTTGGGCTGGACTGTTCCCATGAGGCACAGGGTCAAGACTGATTTGCATATGGCTGGGTTCAAACTAGAATGGCATGGTGAGCAAAAAAAACAATGGATTTAGGCCCAGATCTCTGTCCTGGGGTGAATGTATGACATTGTTCTGCACTCTGTCCATCAACTGTTGTTTTTGCATTTGTCACCCCGAGTGGGACGGGTATGCCCAGAAGTGTGTCCCGTGCTCTCCATGCCACTGGAATCAAGCTATCCTGGCTGAAGAGGGGTGAAACCCCGAAACCGGTCCTAGGATGCTTGTTTCCAGTCCAGGGAGGACCTGGCTTGGCAGTTCGGGCTGGACTGTTCCCATGCGGCACAGGGTCAAGACTGATTTGCATAAGGCTGGGATCAAACTGGAATGGCATGGTGAGCAAAAAAAAACGATGGATTTAGGCCCAGATCTCTGTACTGGGGTGAATGTATGACATTGTTCTGCATTCTGTCCATCAACTGTTGTTTTTGCATTTGTCACCCCGAGTGGGACAGGTATGCCCAGACATGGGTCCCGTGCTCTCCATGCCACTGGAATCAAGCTATCCTGGCTGAAGAGGGGTGAAACCCCGAAACCAGTCCTAGGATGCTTGTTTCCAGTCCAGGGAGGACCTGGCTTGGCAGTTTGGGCTGGACTGTTCCCATGAGGCACAGGGTCAAGACTGATTTGCATATGGCTGGGTTCAAACTAGAATGGCATGGTGAGCAAAAAAAACAATGGATTTAGGCTGAGATCTCTGTCCTGGGGTGAATGTGTGACATTGTTCTGCATTCTGTCCATCAACTGTTGTTTTTGCATTTGTCACCCCGAGTGGGACGGGTATGCCCAAACGTGGGTCCCGTGCTCTCCATGCCACTGGAAACAAGCTATCCTGGCTGAAGAGGGGTGAAACCCCGAAACCGGTCCTAGGATACTTGTTTCCAGTCCAGGGAGGACCTGGCTTGGCAGTTCGGGCTGGACTGTTCCCATGAGGCACAGGGTCAAGATTGATTTGCATATGGCTGGGTTCAAACTGGAATGGCATGGTGAGCAAAAAAAACGATGGCTTTAGGCCCAGATCTCTGTACTGAGGTGAATGTATGACATTGTTCTGCATTCTGTCCATCAACTGTTGTTTTTGCATTTGTCACCCGAGTGGGACGGGTATGCCCAGACGTGGGTCCTGTGCTCTCCATGCCACTGGAATCAAGCTATCCTGGCTGAAGAGGGGTGAAACCCCGAAACCGGTCCTAGGATGCTTGTTTCCAGTCCAGGGAGGACCAGGCTTGGCAGTTTGGGCTGGACTGTTCCCATGAGGCACAGGGTCAAGACTGATTTGCATATGGCTGGGTTCAAACTGGAATGGCATGGTGAGCAAAAAAAACGATGGATTTAGGCCCAGATCTCTGTACTGGGGTGAATGTATGACATTGTTCTGCATTCTGTCCATCAACTGTTGTTTTTGCATTTGTAACCCCGAGTGGGACGGGTATGCCCAAACGTGGGTCCTGTGCTCTCCATGCCACTGGAATCAAGCTATCCTGGCTGAAGAGGGGTGAAACCCTGAAACCGGTCCTAGGATGCTTGTTTCCAGTCCAGGGAGGACCTGGCTTGGCTGTTCGGGGTGGACTGTTCCCATGAGGCACAGGGTCAACTCTGATTTGCATATGGCTGGGTTCAAACTGGAATGGCATGGTGAGCAAAAAAAACGATGGATTTAGGCCCAGATCTCTGTACTGGGGTGAATGTATGACATTGTTCTGCATTCTGTCCATCAACTGTTGTTTTTGCATTTGTCACCCCGAGTGGGACGGGTATGCCCAGACGTGGATCCCGTGCTCTCCATGCCACTGGAATCAAGCTATCCCGGCTGAAGAGGGGTGAGACCCCGAAACCGGTCCTAGGATGCTTGTTTCCAGTCCAGGGAGGACCTGGCTTAGCAGTTCGGGCTGGACTGTTCCAATGAGGCACGAGGTCAAGACTGATTTGCATATGGCTGGGTTCAAACTGGAATGGCATGGTGAGCAAAAAGAACGATGGCTTTAGGCCCAGATCTCTGTACTGGGGTGAATGTATGACATTGTTCTGCATTCTGTCCATCAACTGTTGTTTTTGCATTTGTCACCCCGAGTGGGACGGGTATGCCCAGACGTGGATCCCGTGCTCTCCATGCCACTGGAATCAAGCTATCCCGGCTGAAGAGGGGTGAGTCCCCGAAACCGGTCCTAGGATGCTTGTTTCCAGTCCAGGGAGGACCTGGCTTAGCAGTTCGGGCTGGACTGTTCCAATGAGGCACGAGGTCAAGACTGATTTGCATATGGCTGGGTTCAAACTGGAATGGCATGGTGAGCAAAAAGAACGATGGCTTTAGGCCCAGATCTCTGTACTGGGGTGAATGTATGACATTGTTCTGCATTCTGTCCATCAACTGTTTTTTTTTTT